>VDFB02034649.1:0-16568 GCA_007258455.2 Sequoia sempervirens
CACAAATCATGCAAGTAGAGCTACAACTATCTCATCCGGTAGCACCCCGAGGAAGCAGGGGTCTAGAAAATAGCTCTTCTGTACATCCACAAAACAAGTTTTCTTGACAATGTAAAACCTTCAAAACCATAAAAAACATGCAAGTACAATACATCCTTAAAAAAGGAAACAATAGTTTAAGAACCCTAGGCCTATTTCAAGCCAACTCCAAAACCACCAATATGCACATGCATCTGAGAAAGAGATAGGCTATTTCAAAAGCTTTAAAATCATTTAATGATTAACTCCAAATCCTTTATGTATTTGAGGTTAATAGGAAACAATGCCTTCCAACACTAGGAAATGCCACCCAACATAAGCACTCTCTTCCATGGTTGAGAAACAACCCACGCCTCTCCATATTACCAGGGAGACTCTCACATAAAAACCCAATATGAAAGCTTTACTGCTACAAAACCACAAAGCAAATAAATCCACCTCATACATCAAGGTTCTACCACTACCAACTAGGAGACATAGATCATAGGAATTCAACATGACCAACTCGATTGTCTCCATCTTCACCATCCTTCAAGTTGTGTGTTATCTCTAAATACCACAAGACTTCCACTCACCAAAGGATCAACACATCAATCAATTCCTCCAAATTTCCTCAAGCCTGACAGATTAAGAAATCTTCACAGGAGAAATACCCAAAACTAGCAACCAAAACCTGGCTCTGATACCAATTGTTGGGAAATTTTGATCATCTCAAAGAAACCTCCAAGAATAGTAGTGCCTTCAGTAACTTTAATTTCAATTAGATTGCCTCAAAAACAAGTACAACTATGTCACAAAGTGAAATCAGACATAGTTCATTTCCCACATTAATCCTTCTGAGCGAAGCACATGTAAATTCAATTTTAACAACTTGCATAAACAGATTCAACAAATATAACCAATAAACATGAAAGATGGAACATAAGATTAGAACACACAAATTTATGTGGGGAAAACCATTTCGGGTAAAAATCCCCACACTCCAAAAGCCTAGATCGCCATTGTATTATTCATGCAACAAAATAGTTACAAATACAACTCAAGAACTAAGCCTTCACAGAGATTACATCTTGTTTCATTCTAGAGACAAACTGGTAGCGACCTTATTCTATTTCCCTCTCTCCTTTTTTTTTTACATTTCCCTAATCAACCTCTCAGTCCATTACAACCTTTGCACTGTTACAATACTCTCACACAATATACAATGTAGATTAACAATGAAAGATCGATCAAGACATTCTATTAGGAGAGATTTGGGCAACATAACCTTGCTTAGATCTTCCTCTCTCTTTCTTATTGCGGAACATTCAATGTTTATACCATTCATTCTCAACTGACAGGAAATAGTTCAACTTTCTCTAAAGATCAGTTCATTTTCCTTCTATTGGACCAATCAACTGGTCTTGGACATCAAACAAACTTCTCCAACTCATTTGTGATCCTCCAATGAACATCAAACACATTGACGGTCAACCAAGTCAGCGTCCTTCCAACCATGGTCTTCTTTCATGTTCATCAGCTTGACTTTGTCTATCGACCATAGTCTAGAAAGAGACGCTGATCACCAAAGTCTCCTCGATGTCATTCAACGTCCTGGAGTCTTGACCAGGCCTATCAACAAGACAATTTCCACCAGCAAGAGTTCATAATGTCACACTAAAGCCTCAAATCACCCCGATGTCACTAAGCTCAAACACCTTTTGAACCATCTTGTTTGACTAAGTCACACTAATGAACAACATGAATAGGTCTATCAATATGACCAACATTATCGAACAAGGATCCAAAAGTTCCACCGAGTTCACAAGTATTAAGACCTTTAGCATTGAAGCCAGATCAGGGACACACTCACAATTTCAGTGACTAGTTCTTCTTAGCAGACCAAATAGTAATAGTGTTTATGGGTGTCCTCAAGCCCCACATGTTTTACCTAAATTTGTTTCTATTTGAATTGTATTTTTAGAATTTATGTAGCAAATGTTATGGATGGAGAAGGATGTTATGAAAAGATAGAAGAAGGGGGCATTCCTCCTTGAGCTAACTGAATGTGAGGAGCTATCCATAGGGTCTGACACTCTTTAAGAATTGCAAAACTATTTGAAGATGAGGTATTCATTGAATTCACAAGGAGAAAGAGTCTTTGATCCTGAAGGGCATATTAATTTTATAAAGTAGAAAATTCTCTCTAGAGCTAGGATTACCCATGTAATGGATTACGAAGAAGATGTAATAAGAAATTGCTTAAAACCTCATGAAGTTTTTCAAAGGAAGAGGAAGTGGGAAATCATAAAAAGGGTTAAGGAGGAGAAGAAGAAAAGGGACACTTGATTCCAAGGATTCTATGTTGAAGAAGGGGATCCTATCAAAAGGATGAACTTAATAATTGACAACTTTGAAAGATTATATGTTGAACCAGAAAAGAAACTTGAGGGTCAGTCTTCAAAAGCCTCCAAGATTCCCATCAAACCAAGTGGTATTGTAATCATAGAGCCCCTACCAAACACTGCCACAATACAATAAGAAGCATTCCCTAAGCAACCAAGTCATAAAAGGAAAAAGACACATGGAGTATCCCCCTTAGTGGCATATGAAACAAGTGGAGTAAGGGATACTAAAGAGGCAGTTGATGTACTTTTGAATTTTAAAGATGATGAAGTTGATCAACCACCACCTAAGCTTGTAACTGATGCTCACAAACCAGAAGAAAAAGTGGATATACATGGGAATCATGATCAAGAAGTTCATGATGATGAAAGGGTGATTGTTGCCCTTGATATTTATTGAAGATGATGACTTTATTCAAACTCCTAAGTTTAAGGATTTTTGGATTAAGATGAAAATGAAAGAATTTGAGAGACTCCAAATTAATAAGATGGGCACTAAGGAGTCACAACATGACCAAATTGTTGCCCATACTTTTGAAGATCTCAAGATTAATAAATTTATTGTTAGCCCCCAAGAAGCAAGAAAATTGGTCTTAGAAAGCAATATACTAATTATTCTTGGGATGGAGTTAAAAAATATATTCTTACTAGATCAAGTAAGAAGCCAAGAAGATCCCATGTTGGTTTCTAAATTCAATTCAGATGAGGGAATGAGTGGCACAAGTTACAATCCAAGAATTGAAACCCTAGCCTTTTGGACAAAGCAAAAAATAACAGAAAACCCAAGATTGCTTGATGTTGTACAAGAAATGAGAGGGACTGCCATAGTAAAGACACTTCAAGACACATCAGCATTGGTGGTAGCTACTATGACAATGCACTCAACAATGTTTACTAGGGCTGCAATAAAAGGTATGGAGCTTAGATTGGAAAAATATGAGAAAGAATTGATTGATCTAAATGATGAAGTGAATATGTTATTCATAGAAAATGTGAAATTGAAAGAGCAGTTAAAGGGAGCGGGTCCTTCCCAAAGCACAAAATTAACAATATACCAACCCCTTGCCATCCAAATTGATAAAGGTGCAATCACTGTTGAATAAGTAAATGTGCTAAAACAAGAAATTGAGAAGTTGAAAAAGACTAATGAAGAAACAAAGGTAGGAGCAAAGAGACAAAACCTTAGGGTATTGGAAAAGATCTTGGAGCATAGGGTTAAACTAATTGTGGAAAATTTGGAAAATGTATATGAATTTTATGTCTCCTTGTCACAAGTAGTTGATCATATAAAGGCCCATGTACATATATTGGACCCCTTATTCAAGAAATGGCAACCTGTACATCACACCTTAATAACTTTGTCTAGAATTTTACAAAGGAGTGTTGAGGCCCCTACAACTTTAAAGCCTGCTAAGAAAATGGTCTGATGATGAATTTCAATATATATCTGTAGAAGACCAAATGATCAAGGCATGAATGGATTCATTTCCCACACTAAAGCAGTGGTTTGTGCCTAAGATACTAAGGGATGATGATCAGTAGAAAGGCTCCAAGGATTGGATAGATGAGTTTAGAAAAATTGTTCCCAACTGCCTCACTAATTTACAGAAGGATGGTGAGATAAATATTCACCGCCTTAATTTAACCCTGGATGGAATAATTGCACTTGATGTTGGATACTCAAAATTCATCACAGATGGAAAAGGGTTATTAGACAACAAATGGAAGAGTCACTTGGCCAACACACAAAAAATCCAGGAGTACAAATAGCCTCATGATTACATAGTGTGCTAATGGGAGTAGACATATCTAACTCCCCTAGAAGAATAGGCCTTGCAGTGAAGTATCAAGCCTTGTAGATACTATCATGGAGAGAGAACCTTGCCAAATTTGAATGATCATGGGTAGCTTACAATGAGTAATGGACTTTTGTATCTTACAAGTGCTCTACACTTCAACATCTGATCATTTCTCTTCATTTCTCATCTTTCATTGCTTTTGTGTAATCCTATGTAAACAACGATAATTAAGAATTTTTTATTTATGTTAAAAGTGGGTAATTGAAAAGACACTTTTTGGCATGTCAATCAGGACAAAATTTTGAAACATATTTAAAAATATTTTTGAAGATCAATAGAATGAAGTTATAATTGGTGGTTGAATTCTGGTTTCAATTGTTTTTTGAAGTAAATTAATGCATGCTATCTTGATGTCTCCAATTTGATCTTCACTTGTTATTTAAATCAATATATCAAGGGTATATATGGTTTATCAAAACACATTTGTTGTCAAACAATTCATTTTATACTACATTTTGGTGTCAAATGTTGGTAATTATGGTTAGTTTTATTATATTCAAATTCTAAATTTTGGGGGAATTATATATAGTAAATATATTGATGGTTGTTGGATAGTGTGAAATTAGCTTTCTTAGAAATTAGCGAAATATCTTATCTTGAAATATCTAGAAGGATTATTTTAATTAAATAGGATTTTGTGGTTATTTTTGTAACAATGATTAACAATGATTTTACAGTGCAACTAGCTTGCTATTTTCATTCAAGATACAAGTCGTCAAAGTCAAGAAAATACCAAGAAGATGGTATTCTACTTCAAACCCTCAACCTCACTTAGTTTAGTATACTTACATGGGGATATTAAGGAAGTTTCTAAACAATTAATATATATCATTTGTTGTTTGTGAAGGAGAATCCTGTGAGATCCAATATGGCAGGATCAATATCCAGTTTCTTAAGTAAAGATGATGTCACAGTTGGGAAACTTGTTGCGAAACATTAGGTTAGTAATTTTTGGATGTTAAGGCTTCCTAGTTGGATATTAAAGATCTATTCTCATCAACTTAATTAATTAGAATTTATGTATACATGGATTCTTTCATGATGCAGATCTTCACAAAGACAACATATGAACCAAGGTTGACATTTTTGTTGTTTGAGTCTGATGGCATTCTTGGGCTTGGTTTCCAAGAAATTTTTCTTGATAACATTGTTCCATTCCAGTTAGTGTTGATAGCCTTCATTCAATAATGTCAACTTCATTCTATAATCTAAGCATATCACCTTTCTTAAACTTTGAACAAGGTTCTGAAATCAAGGGTTCAATATGCATATTTTAGGCCTATGTTGAACACTTTGTTTAAGGCATTTGTTCACAAGGCTACAATAATTTAATTGATTTATCTTTATGTTGTGTTTGGACTTACTTTTGTAAACTTGCAATATACAATGCACTTTTATTCTTTATAAATTGAGACTAATAGTAATTTTGTTGGTTGTTTTGAGGCACGACTTCATTCATGGCAGAAAAGACAGCATCTTGTTGCTCATATCAGATGACATGTTGCATATAAAGGAGGAAAGATTATAGGGTTATTGTTGATTGCATTGAAGGAAAGAGTTTCATAAATGGGACATGATCAACACTCTCCTTCTTGGATTCTACACATTATAGCTTGCTCTAGGAAGATTGCCCACGTTGTAGAATTTTTAAGAGATGATAGGGGCATGTGCTACATTTTGGTGTCAAATCTTTGGTAATTATGGTTAATTTCATTACATTCAAATTTTGAATTCTAGGAAATTGTATACAGTAAATAGATTGATGGTTGTTTGGATAGTGAAATTAGCTCTCTTAGAAATTAATTGAAATATCTTATCTTGAAATATCTAGAAAGATTATTTTAATTAAAGAGGATTTTGCAGCTATTTTTGTAACAATGATTAAAAATAATTTTACAGTGTAACTAGATTACTATTTTCATTCAAGATACAAGTCATCAAAGTCAACCACATACCAAGAAGATGGTACTCTACTTCAAACTCTCAACCTCACTTAGTTTAGTCTACTTACATGGGGATATTAAGGAAGTTGCTAAACAATTAATATATATCATTTGTTGTTTGTGAAGGTGAATCCTATGAGATCTAATATGGCAGTGGATCAATATTTGATTTCTTAAGTAAAGATGATGTCATAGTTCAAAAACTTGTTGTGAAACATCATGTTAGTAATTTTTGGATGTTAAGGCTTCCTAGTTGGATATCAAAGATATTTTCTCATCAACTTAATTAATTAGAATATATGTATAAATGGATTCTTTCATGGTGTAGGTCTTTATTGAGACAACACATGAAATAGGGTTGACATTTTTGTTGTCTAAATCTGATGGCATTCTTGGGCTTTGTTTCCAGGAATTTTTTGTTGATGATGTTGTTCTAGTTTGGTTAGTGTTGATAGCCTTCATTCTATAATTTGAGTGTATCACCTTTCCTAAACTTTGAACAAGGTTATGAAATCAAGGGTTAAACATGTATATTTCAAGCCTATGTTGAACACTCTATTTAAGGCATTTGTTGACAAGGCTACAATTTTTTAATTAATATATCTTTATGTTGTGTTTGGACTTACTTTTGTAAACTTGCAATATACAATGCACTTTTATTCTTTCTAAATTGAGACTAATAGTAATTTTATTTGTTGTATTGAGGCACAACTTCATTCATGGTAGAAAAGGCAACACCCTATTGCTCATATTAGATGGCACATTGCATATAAAGGAGGAAAGATTCTAGGGTTATTATTGACTGCATTGAAGGAGAGGTCTTCATAAATGGGACACGATCAACACTCTCCTCCTTGGATTGTACATGTTACAGCTTGCTCGAGGAAAATTTCCCATGTTGTATAAGTTTTAAGAGATAAAAAGGGCATGTGCTCATATTGAATGGCTCCAAGCATGCGTTTCCATCATTGCATAAGTTTTTTGGAGAAGTTTCTTTCTTATCATTTATGTGCATTTAGTAACTTAGATTTTCAGTCTTGTGACTAAAAATAAAAGTTGTAATACGCTATTTCTAAGCATTTCTCAAGCAAGATAGATATTTCAAACTTTTGCAAGTTGTAAGAACACCTTTCTTTTAATAAAGTTTAATGAGTTTTCCTTCTCAATGACTGTCTTATTATGTGCAATTGATGATTGATGTGTATTTATGTGTTTTATGTTTAAATCCTCAAATATCAGTCAATTAAAATGACTGAATATACTACCAAGATAGAAATCGTGAACAGTGAATAAATATGACTAAATATATGACTAATGAAATCAGTGAATAAAAATGACTAAATATACTACGAAATTGATCAAAATGATGATTAAAATTAATGACTAAATACACTACCAATGCACAAAAATTAGTGAATAAAAATGACTAAATAAGTGACTAGTTACAACAATTAATGACTAAATTAACGACTAAATCTATCAGTGAACAAAAAATGACTAAATAAGTGACCAGATTAATCCAATCAATGACTAAATAAGTGACCAGTTAAATATATCAGTGAATAAAAAATGACTAAATAAGTGACCAGATTACAACAATCAATGACTAAATCAACAAATAAATAAGTGACCAGTTAAATATATCAATGAATAAAAAATGACTAAATAAGTGACCAGATTACATCAATTAATGACTAAATCAACGATTAAATATATCAGTGAATAAAAAATGACTAAATAAGTGATCAAATTACAACAATTAATGACTAAATATACTACCAAATTGATCAATCAAAACAACTAATAAATGACTAAAAATTGTCATCAATTCAATTGTGTTATAAATGACTGGCAACAAACTACTAATGATCATGTGATTATGTTTGGTCATTTATATGCAAGTTTTAGTAGTCTTTTTAATCATACATTGTTGTTTTTGTACTAGTGTTTTTTCATGGTAGCTTTTTCTAATTTTTGAAAATGAACTAAATTTGAGTTTTTCAAAAATGAAACTTCACATCTGGCACTATAATTTCTCGTTGAGCTCAATCACTAGGGGCATCATTGGTATCTACCTACTCAACCTCTATGGCCTCTACAGTATCCTTTTTGCACACAAATCTGTAAAAAATTTAAATTTTTTATCTTGCACTAATATTTTCTATTCTACTTTAGTGCAATTGATTTTTCTCCAAAAAATCAGTTCACTAAAGTGGGAGCAAAATGTAGTGTCGTAAAATTACACCTCGTGGAAATTTCACACTTGCACATTTAACCCACTACATTTATGGTGCTTAGCCTCATTTATGACAAAATCTTTATGAGTTAGAATTTCACAATTTCAACCCCATAAGGGACAATGAAAAAGCATTAGCAATCTACCACCTCATTTCTTGTAAAGTTTTTAAGTTGGACGTGCCACATGATGTGTGGACATCCACGTGACGTACAAGCATCTCCAAACTTTTTGAGTTCAAATGAGGGAATCTTGTGAACTGTGCCCATGAAAAGCGTCATCATGGAAAAATCATGGGTGTAATGACTCTTCTCACCCATGTTTTTGCATTGGTTGCCATTGATGTCAACACTTGAGGAGATGTGATGTCAACACTTGATGAGATTATTTTATTGGTTGTATTATTGGCATTGGTTGTCAACACTCGGGAGATTGTTGTTTGACATTGATTGTCATTGATGATGTTGACATTGGTCTCTATAGTTGTATGATACTCTATGGTGATATACTCATTGTCGGATGTCATGCCTTTTTTGATATCAAGTAAAGGTGTATTGAGTATGGTTGTACCATAAACAATAAGACTTCAGGTGGAATTTCCTACTGATATATTCGATATTAATATAAATTGAATGCACATAATATACACATAGCCAAATGATGCATCCGTGGTTGGTTGTAATATGTAAAAAAGTTGCAAGTGTTATAGACAGTTAAAGTTCCAAAATTTATTGCACCGTCTATTGTAAGAAAGCATATAATTTTCAATCATAAGAGGAATTTGAAACACAATTTTTAGTCTACCTAAGACTTGTGATAAATTTTGAAGGTTCCTTTCATTATATTATTTTTGTTTAAATAAAAAAACTTGTCAATACATTCATATTGTCAAAAAAATTGTTGGTTGGAAAAGAGATGGTGTTATGAAACCTACAACCCACATAGTGTTGTAAAACCCTATACATGTAATATTCAATACATTCATATTTTTTTGTAAAATTCTAGGTTGGCAAACACTGCAAGCCACATACTGTTCTAAAACCCTTTATAAGTGACAACCCAATTGGTTAGTTGGTTAGTCACCCCTCACCTCAATTTGGTATGTTTTGTGATTTTCTGGATAACCTTTTTCTTTGTAGATAGCAAGAATGTAATGAAATTGGAAAACACTGGGTGTTAAGAAACATGCAACTCACATAGTGTTGTAAAACCCTCTACACACAACAACCCAATTGGTTAGTCACCTCTTAGCTCAACTTGGTTAGTTTTATGTATCCCCCACCCACAACTCCTCCCTGTGCTCTCAACCCTTTAGATTTAAACATGCAAAATGAAACAATTGACAACCCACATTGTGTTTTCTAATATGCAATTATTTTGTGCATTTTTTGTTTCAATCATATGAAGAAATTGAAATCCAATTTTTATTGTGACTAAAATTTGTTATATATTTTCAAGGTAAACTTCATTACATTCTTACTATCTACAAAACAAAAGGTTTCTAAGAAATTCATTCTATCAATATAATTATCGGTGGGGGATACATAAAAGTATCCAAAATCACCTAAGGTGTGACCAACCAATTGGGTTCTTACTGTGTAAGTAACCACAATGTTTTCATTACAGTCATACTATCTATGTGTAATTGCAGGTTTGAAAACAATGGATGTTATGAAACTAGTAACCCAAATACCATTTTAAAACCCTTTACAAGTAACAATCCAATTGGTTACTCACCCCTCAGTTGAATTTGGATAGTCTTATATATCTCCCACTTGCAACTTCACCTTGTGCTCTCAAACCTTCAGCTTTCAACGTGCAAAATGAAAGAACTCACAACACATAGTGTTTTCCAACCTCCAATTATTTTGTACAATATCATATTTGAACACATCTTCTTGAAAAATAATACTTCTTACAATTTAGAACATAGGTCTTACTCTAATGCCTCCAATGGTCATGGGTGCAATAAATTCAATGAAAAGGATAGCTTCTCGCACAAGCCACTAACCCACACAAGTTTAAGGTCAAACTCTCGCCATGACATCACAACATACCCAAGCCCTTGTGGTTTTTAAGCCTGTATATGTAGGTGTGTATTACAAATAGCAAAAACACCAATTTATTATCATTAAATTAGCAATAATGAATAAACTTGTTGACAATGGTGAAACACAAAGTGTTAATGGTTGTTTGAAAATACTGGGTATTTACAAAATGGTTCCTTTGATTGCATTCCTATGATCTAAATAACAAAATATTTTCAAGACATTCATACTATTTTGTAAAATTCCAGGTTGCAAAACACTAGGTTTTATGAAACCTGCAACCCACATAATGCTTTAAAACCCTTTACAAGTAACAACTAAATTGGTTAGAAACCCCTCACCTCAATTTGGTTACGAAGATGGGTTTTTATTTATTGGTTTCAAAGGGTTTTCATTTGGCTTCAATGTGTAGAGGATTTTACAACATTATGTGGGTTGGAGGTTCATAAATCATGTAGTCACCTCCCATTGTGTTTTATAACCTACAATCATACTATGCATGTATATTTGGATCATATGAAGAAATTGAAACACAATTTTTACTCTACATAATACTTGGTATAAATTTTGAAGGTACCTTTCAAAGACATTCATACTGTTTTGTAAAATTCCAAGTTGCAAAATAGTGGTTTTTCAAAATCTACAACCCACATAATGTTTTAAAACCCTTTACAAGTAACAACCCAATTGATTACAAACCCCTCACCTCAATTTGGTTGTTTTTCATCTCCCCCACCTGCAACTCCACCCCCTACTCTCCAACCTTTCACTTTCAACTTGCAAAATGAGAAAACCCACAACACAAAGTGTTTTCCAATAACAATACTTGTTACAATTTAAAACACGTGTCTTAGTCATGTCAACCTTCCCACCCACGGTGCATGGATAGCTTCTTGTGCAAGCCGCCACATCAGCGAATTCAAAGCGGTAGGAAAATTGACTTGATGATGTCGTTAGGGGCTCCCTTCCGTCGCTGTAATGGTTGCTCCCATCTACCAGTTTCATTACTTTATCCCCCATCTAGTGGGCCCCATACTATGCCATCCCATCATGTTATGTATGCTTTTTATGTATGGTTTTATGTGTTTTTGTATGTTACATGCTTATGTGTGGTGCATTTTTTCGGGAGACTAGCTACGTTCGAAAGGGAGAGCATAAAAAAACAATGTGTTTTGAAGTATGCCTTTACTTATACCCAAGCTTTGTTGTGAAATGCATATATACAAATGTATAGATGGGGTTCTATTTTTTCAAAGAGCACATTTCTCATTCAAGGCATACTCTATTAACTGTCAATACATAACATACTTCATAGTACACACTTCACAGTGTAGGGAGAGTATGGCATAAGACAACACATTATGTTTCTAAAGCTCTGAAATGGGCAACAAGGAATACTCATATTTGTATAGAGGCTTCTTCATTGAAAAACACATTGTGTTTCTAGAACTTTTGCATTGTGTTTATTGAACAACAATTCCAATACAAAACATTTGGGAAGCCTAACTGTCATTTTTGTGTTATTATGGTCTCACCTTGGCATTTTGTATGGTATATTATACTGAGTAAAAACAATTTCAATAACAATGTTCCTTAATCACAACCTTATGAAACCCAACTATGCAAAAGATGCTTCACAACTAAACAAAGGTACATAATTTAAATGGAGAAATATTGTTAATATAAAATGATATATATTATGTTATTTTGCAAATATATATGATCTAATTACCAAGGATCCAAAGGTTCCTATTCTATTTTGGGAGATAAATCATACAAATGTAGTGTTGGAGAAATCATCCTAAAATTAACACAAAATAATTAAGAGGAGGATAATTAGAAGGTTGCAATATCATTGTTCACTACTATTTTGAGCATTTCCCATGTAACACTCACACTTCAAGGAGGAAACATCCTTCACGTAAAATTTTGGTACATAATAAGCACACAATAATGTAACATTTATTTTATTTAAATTAAACTACAAATTGTTTGCATTCACCACAAGAAGCATCTCATCTATAAATAAATCAAAACTTCTAAATGTAAAATAATTTTTAGAAATTTAGTTGTCTAGTACACTTGCAATTTAAGTTGACATCTAGAATCACCTATATTTAGTGCAGAAGCTTCACGTCTCCTAAAGTGTCATTCTCAATCCACCTACCCTTGTTTTATTCAATTTTCTTTCCTCAAATATATCAACCACCTGGAAGGAAGACAAGTGTTAGCGATAGATTAAATTGGAAAATTAGAGACATTTGGTGCCATAAAGAATTCATTTTATTCCAAATTTCACCAATATAGGATTATATGTTGCGGCGACTGCAATATGCCAACTTGTATAGACAATAAACAAACATATTAAACTTTACAATGAGAATTTAATTTCTAATCTAACCTATCACTAACACTAGTAATATATATATAAGAAATTATATCTATCATTTTACCATTCTATTGGAATTGTGAAGCATTGAGCATTCATTTAGATATATGAAAAATTGATCTCTCCTAGCATTATAACATAGGCCATAACTTGTAGTAATCAATAAGGGCAGAGAAGACACACAAGAAGGATACCACGTACCATTATCAAACTTTTGTTTATATCTCATGTCTCTCAATGAACACCTAAATGAAAAATATCTATATTGTAACCATTGTTCAATGATATTGTAAACTAAACCATTACTTGTACAAATGACTAAAAAAATATAGATTATTGCAAGACACATTGGTTGCTAATCACGGTGTGCATCAGTTATGTAGGAATAAAAGCTAACAAGTTAACAAAAACTTTGATGATCGACTTGATTGATCAAAAAATAGTAGCTAATCTCTCGAAAAAATGCACCTTGCATAGGCATGTAACATATAAAAACTCATAAAAACATACATAGAAACATAAATAACATGAAAAGAAGGCAATATGAGATGGTAGTACAAAAAAGAGAATCGGTTGGGTGGAGACATGAGAGTCCTATATGAAAAGGTAGACAAATTTTGTAAACTTATTAAAAACAAAACATCGGCATTCTCTAATTAGAAAGACACTAGAGTCAAAGTTGAGAACAATATTTGGGTTGCAGATTTCAAAACACATAGTGTTTTACAACATGAAATTATATATAGACAACATGCTTCTAATGAAAACCTTTAAGTTTGTAGAAAATAAGAATGTAGTGAAGTTCATTCACCTTCACAATCTATAGCAACTCTTACTTACACTAAAAATTGCATTTCAATTTCCTCATATGATTTAAAAACAAATGTAGAATATAATTGTAGGCTGGAAAAAACAATGTGGTTTTCCATTTATTTCATTTTGTACATTCAAAGCTACGTGGTGAAGAACAAAGGGAGGAGTTGCAGTTGTGGGTTACATAAAACTAACCAGATTGAGCCAATGAATGAGTAACCAATTGGGTTGTTACATATGGAGCATTTTACAACACTGTGTGGGTTGTAGGTTTATTAACACCTAGTATTTTTCCAATTTATTTACATTCTTACTATCTAATTCACAAAAGGTTCTCAAGACAATCATTAAACATACCAAATTGAGGTGAGAGGTGAGTAATCAATTGGATTGTTACTTGTAAAGGGTTTTAAAATATTATGTGGGTTGCAGATTTCGTAAAACAAGTGCTTTGCAACCTAGAATTTTACAAAACAGTATGAATGTCTTGAAAGCTTTTGTTAATTAGACATTAGGAATGTAATGAAAGGCACCGTTTTATAAATACCCAATGTTTTCCAACAACCATTAACACTCTGTATGATTGTAGGTTGGAAAGCACAGTGGGAGGTGAGTGCATGATTTATGAAACCTCCAACTCACACAATGTTGTAAAACCCTCTACGAATGCAGCTAATCTCCCGACAAAATGCACCTATGTGCATACAAAAACACATTAAAACATACATAAAAATTTAAATAGAAACATACATAACATGATGGGACGACGTAGTGCGGGGCTTGCCAAGACAGATGATAAAAGTGACAAAACCGACTACAAGTGGGAGGAAATGTCACAACGAGGGAAGTGAGAAGAAAACGATGACATCAACTTGTTTTTCCCGACTAACCAATGGGTTGTTATGTCTAGAGGGTTTTACAACACTGTGTGGGTTGCAGGTTTCTTAACACTTGGAGTGTTTTCCAATTTCATTACATTCTTGCTATCTTATTCACAAAAGGTTCTCAAGACAATCACAAAACATACCAAATTGAGGTGAGGGGTGAATAACCAATTGGGTTGTTACTTATAAAGGGTTTTAAAACATTATGTGGGTTGCAAATTTCATAAAACTAGTGCTTTACAACTTGGAATTTTACAAAATAGTATGAATGTCTTGAAATTTTTTTGTTAATTAGATAGTAGGAATGTAATGAAAAGGTAGTTTCTAAACGCCCAATGTTTTCCAACAACTATAACACTTTAGCAGTTGTAGGTTGACGAGGTAGAGTGAATACATGATTTATGAAACCTCCAACCCACAAATATTTGTGACCTCTACACCTTGACCAAATAGAAACCCTCATTTTTCCACGTTGGCAATTCACGTGGTGGCTTGCGAGAAGCTATCATGCAGTACAAATGGAAAGCCAAACTGAACATGCATTTAAATTATATATCTGTTGTTGTTGGAAAACACTTAAATGTTGTGGGTTTTCATGCGGACAGCGAGTTGGAAGCGGTGAAGTGCAGTGAGGGAGCCGAAACCAAGCCAGATTGGTGAGGGGTTTCTAGCGATTAGGTTATTACCTACAAGTTTGTAAACATTATGTGGGTTTGATTGAAAACTAGTGTTTTAACTAAATTTTACAAAACAATACCTCTTGAAAAGCTTTATTATTTAGATAATGCAGATATAATGACGTATATAACAAGTCTTATGCAGAGTAAAAATTGTGTTTCAATTTCTTAATATGATCCAAATATACATGCACAACATGATTGCAGGTTGAAAAACACAGTGAGAAGTGACTACATGATTTGTGAACCTCCAACCCACACAATGTTGTAAAACCCTCTGCACACTGAAGCCAAATACCTTATTGGGTGTTTACAAAATGGTGCCTTTCATTACATTCCTATGGTCTAAATAACAAAATCTTTTCAAGACATTCATATTATTTTGTAAAATTGTACGTTGCAAAACACTAGGTTTTACAAAACTTGCAACCCACTTAATGTTTGAAAACCCTTTACAAACAACAACCCACTTAATGTTTGAATACCCTTTACAAACAACAACCCACTTAATGTTTTAAAACTTTTTACAAACAACCCCTACAACTCCCTTTTGAGCTCAACAACAACCTTCAAAATGAGAATGTCGAAAATGGCAACATTTTGGGTTTTTTGTCCATTCCAAATTATGATTTTGAAAACCTATCGACGCAAAACCCACATTGTGTTTTCCTTTCTAGTTTCTTTAAACGTTATTTATTTATTCAGCAATAATATTAAAATGAAAAAATTAAAAAACCCTCAACACAAAAGCACATAAACAACTCTGCATTTCAAATGCCCTTTTTGCAAGGAAAACCCTTGAAAACTCGTCATTGAAAACCCATCTTCACAACGAATAGCCATTCAATTCTTCACAATTCTTAGGCAAAATGACAAAATGGCATATATTTCTAACATATATACATACTTGCTAGCTAGCTGGCCGTGCCTATCAAATGTGTTTTGGTAGGGAGAGTGTTCGCTCTACTTTGGCCTCCGAACCCCTGCAACTCTCTTCCGTGCTCCCCAACAACCTCCATTAAAATGTGAATGTTGAAAATGGCAACGTTTTTGGCTTTTTGTCCATTCCAATTTTTTTTTTGAAAAATCCACAGACTTTGCCACACTTTTCCGGTGATGGACAAATGACAACACTCCAAACGACACA
The DNA here is from genome assembly GCA_007258455.2 of Sequoia sempervirens. Lineage (NCBI taxonomy): Eukaryota > Viridiplantae > Streptophyta > Pinopsida > Cupressales > Cupressaceae > Sequoia > Sequoia sempervirens. Next base: position 16,420 of record VDFB02034649.1, read on the forward strand.
CACCAAACATCCGCTCAATCCATCAAGTTATTCCATTGATGCATTTTGTTGGGAAAATAACATGGGGGATGGGGTGTTATGTTATAAAGTCTATACATAGGTGTGTTTTGTTGGGAGAGAAGCTTTCTCCCTCGCAAGAGAGAGATGCC
>VDFB02034650.1:0-68873 GCA_007258455.2 Sequoia sempervirens
TGGCAGGGGGCCCAATAGGGCTCCCCCACCTATGCATTATTCTCCTTCTGGTGAATTTTCCTCTTATTCCTCGCCTATGGGGGGTTTTAAAAGTACACCTAGTAAATTTCCCATTCCAAATTTTCTAAGTAAAGACGCTTCTCTAATCAGGGAGGTCTCAGTTTCCTACATGGATAAGTTGGTTGGAGATAGGATTTCAAAAAAGGTTTCACCAACTTTGTCTTCTTTTTGTACTATGGAAGGCAACAAAGTGGACGTCCCTGATGTGCTCCTGGACGAGGCTATCGAGGGCTTGAAGTTGTCCCTAGTTGGGAAATTCTTTGCTTCCCACCCGAATATTGATTAGGTACGAAAGTGGGCCTCTGACACTTGGAATCTCAAGGGTTGTGTCTCTATTTATGTCATGCCTAAAGGTTTATTTTTGTTTAGATTTGTTGTCCCTGAAGATATGATAAAAGTACTAATGGGAGGCCTGTAGGCCTTTGATAGAGGATTCAAAAATATTTTGTCTCTAAGTAAGTGGACACCAGGGTTTGATGCCTTAGCTGACCTTGGCAAGGTAGCTCCAAACTGGGTTAAGCTCCCAGGTTTCAATTTGGAATTTTGGAACCAAATTTTTTTTAAAGGAATTGTTGATTCCTTTGGTACCCTTTTGACTATGGACAAAGTAACCCAACTTAAGACAAGGCTAGTCTATGCTATAATTTGTGTGAATGTAGTTGTCAACACAGTACTCCTTAAATCAAAGTTTGGCATATGGGTTCAACCTTTGGAATATGAAAATGCCAAGGTTTTTCATCAGGGCTGCAATAAGTTTGGCCATTTGCAAGATACCTATAAAAAGCTTCCTTTAGAACTGAAGAATAACTAGCAAGAGTTGTTGCTTAACTCTCATACTAAAAATGTTGATCCTAAGGTTTTATTAAAGGAACCTATTACTCCTTGCTCCTCTTCTGGTTTGTTGTTTCCTGGTAAGGAGATAGTGTCTTCCCAGGCCTCTGTCGAGGACAAGGAGTTATCCTTGGTGGAAAATGTCCTTCATGACAAATTTGAATTAGTTGTCCTAAATGTTGTGGGAGAAAGTGATCCCCTCCCTTATGTGGAGACTAATGTGAATCCTCTAAGTGTTACTACAATACTTGACAACAAAACTATGTTAAATAATATCCAGACCTTGACACAAGAAATGGAAGGAGTGGATTTAGTACTCCAGAAAGAAAACATGGAAAACCTAGAGGAAGGAGAGATTTATACTCAAAAGGGTCAGGATTTGGTTTCCTCTCTTGAGCAGCTACAGTTTGGTCAGAAGATGGCTCATGCGTTATATGCTAAACAAGAAAAGGATAAAAGTATTGAAGTTAAAAAGAGCTTGAAGATAACTCTTTCCCCCCTAAAAGATGGGGTGGAGGATGATGATTGAAACCAAGAAAACATAAAATCAAGAAAGAAAAAGAAGTTGGATGTGGGAGGCTGTAATAAAGTGGGAAGACCACCATTACAAGAAACAAGAAACAAAGATACTGCGAGGGATGTTGCTTCAAGAAAACAGAGAACTCTTGACTCCCTTGTAGGAAATAAATCTAGAAAAAAGTAGGGGGGGTTGCTCCCCTATTTTATTAGTATCAAGGTGATATTGCTTCCCTCTTTTTTGTCCAATGCATATAATATTTTGGAATATTAGGGGACTTAATGGCCCCTATAAACAACATTTCTTACAAGCCTGCTTGGCGGATGCGAAACTAGATGTTCTTCTAATCCAAGAAACAAAAATGAAAAAAGAGAATTTTGAAAAAATGATTAAGTGGCTCTGGTCCAGTGCTAACTTTGAAGTTAGGGATGCCAAAGGAGCTTCGGGGGTAATAGCGACTTGCTAGAATCCAACTAGATTGTTTGGTGTGTTGGGTTTTAGTAGCAGAAATTGTTTGTTGGTTTCTTTGGAAGATGTTAGAACTTATGTTAAATGGAATCTGGTCAATATTTATGGCCCTAACTCTCGCCTAGATAGACTAAATCTTTGGAATATGCTGGAAGGAATTATAAATAATAGAAAGGAGGAGTTTTGGTTTCTTGGGGAAGATTTTAACTCTTCCATGTTTCCTTCATAAAAGAGTGGAGGACTTATGGACTTCTTGGATAGTATGTTGGATTTAGTAGGATTCATCAATTCAATGGGTCTCTTGGATATCCCTTTGATTGGGTCACTTTTCGCGTAGTCTAAAAGAAGGTAGGGTAATCATTTAATCCAAGTGAAACTTGACCGTTCCCTTATCTCTTCAAATTGGAACATTCTACAAGACCTCTCCCTCACTACTCTTCCAAGAACTAGCTCGGATCATAGTGCCCTCCTTGAGTGGGATAATAAAGTTGTGAAAGGACCTTTTCCATTCAGGTATGAAATAATGTGGTCTCACCATCCGGACTTCAGAACCCTTGTTGAAGGTTGGTTGAATGCTCCTTTTAGTGGTACTCCAATGTTCCATTTAGCTCAGAAATTAAAGAAAATCAAAGAGTGTGTTAAGAGATGGAACAAATACTAGCTTGGGAACACATTCACAATAAAAAAAATATTTACGTTCAAAAATAAAGGAGATTCAGGATCTGATGGAGCTAGGTAATTTTGATGAAAATATTTGTATTCAAGAAAGGGACTTAAGATCTCAATGGTTCAAAATTATTAAAAAATAAGAGGTGTTTTGGAAATAGAAATCAAGGATACAATGGTTGACTGAAGGTGATAGAAATACAAAAAATTTCCATCAATCTGCTTTAAAACATAGGTGCAAAAATGGAATTAGATCTCTAAAATCAAGCAATGGGATAATATTGTATGGGGAAGATGAAATTGCTAATGAGGCGGTGTCTTTCTTTTCAAACTTTCAACAATTGAATGAAATTGATAATGAATAGGTGGAAAATGTTCTGCAGGTGATTCCACAAGTCATTTCAGAGTGGGATTTGAAAGAGATGATTAAATTTGTTTCTTTTCAAGAAGTGAAAAAGGCAATTTTTTCCTTTGGTGGTTATAAGGCCCCGAGGCCTGATGGCTTCTCTCCTAGTTTCTTCCAGGATTTCTGGGATATTGTTTCAACTGACCTCTTTAATGTTGCTAGAGATTTCTTTAGGTCTGGTAGACTCTTAAATCATCTAAATGGTACTTTTATAGTGCTTATCCCTAAATCAAAAGAAGCCTCATCCATGAATGATTTCAGACCAATCAGTTTGTGCAACACTAATTATAAAATATTCTCTAAGATAATGGTCAATAGATTAAAGTTGGTTTTGAGTAAAATGATAACAGTTAATCAGAAGTGGTTTGTTCAAGGAAGACATATCTTGGATGCAACGATTTACACTCATGAGGTGATGCATTCTATGGAGTTAAGTAAGAAGCAAGGAATGGTTCTAAAACTTGATATTTCCAAGGCTTATGATCGTGTCTCACGGCCTTTCCTAATTGAGGTGTTTAAAAAAATTGGTTTCAAAGGAAAATTCCTCAAAAATTATATCTTGTGTTACTACTCCTAAGTACTCGGTCTTGGTTAATGGGGTGCCTAAAGGCTTCTTCTCTTGTGGTAGAGGCTTGAGACAGGGTGATCCTCTATCACCTTACCTTTTTGTTATTGTGGTGGAAGCTTTGGGAAGAATTATTCAAAAACAACTTATAAACAATAAACTAAAAGGGTTCAAAGTTGCTTCCTCTATCTCTCCGACCTTTGACCAACAATTTGTGGACGACACTATCCTTCTAGGGGAGGCTTCAATTTTAGAAGCTAGACTGTGGAAAGAGATCTTGGAAAAATATGCTAAAGTGTTGGGCCAATATATCAACTATTAGAAAAGAAAGATCTATTTCTTCAATACTACCCAAGAAATAAAAGAGAGAGTTATAAACATCATTGGTTGCCATGAAGTTGATCTGTCAGCCACCTACCTTGTCTTCCTCTAATTTCTAAAAAACCTCATAGTAATCATTGGAATCACATAATTGAAAAGATCCAAAAGAAACTGGATGGGTGGAAAGGAAAGTTTCTAAGCTATGCTGGGAAATTACAAATTCTGAAAACTTTTTTTACAAAACATCATTGTTTATTATCTTTCCCTCTTTAACATTCCTTCCTTTATTACTGAGAAAATTGAAATGATTCATAGGAGATTTTTATGATCTGGTGTTGAGGAAAGGAAAATATTGGCTCTTGTTGGGTGGGATAAAGTTTGTACCCTAAAAAGAGATGGTGGTTTGGGCATTCAAAGAATAAAACTATTCAATAAAGCTCTGGTGGAAAAAATGGGTTGGTATTTTCTAGAAGGAATTAAAGACCGGGTTCAAATTCTTAGAGCCAAATATCTAGGAAATAAAGACCAAAGTTGTTTTTTGAGGAAAGAGGATCTCCCCTATGGTTAGAGCTACTCTAAAACAAGGTGTGAAACAGAGAATTGGGAATGGACAAAGAACAGATTTTTGGGATGATGCTTGGGCAAGTTGTGCTCCTTTGTCATCAAACAACAATCTTCAGCAAATTAAAATTAGAATAAAAAGAATTATTGGAAAAAAGGTCACTAATTATATTAATTGGGATGGTTTGGGGCCAAAATGGATTAATTTTAAAGACCATATCAATAATGTTGTTCTCAAGGAAGGAAGATAGTATAATTGGGATGTTGATTTGGAGCTCCTTCTACAATAGATAGGTGATTCTAATCTTTTCTCTAAGGAAAGGGATTATTGGGAATTGATTTGTCATTGATGTCAAAGGTGTATTAAGTGAAGGTTTGTTGGGAAATATCCTAATACCTCTGCTTTGTTTGATTTCCATTTGTCATGTTATGTGCATCTAAGATAAGAAAGGTGTTCACATGATGTTATTGCAGTGGAAAAGTAATTGTTTGACTGTCAAACTTCAAAGGAACAATACTCTACAAATTAGTAAATGTGGTGAAGAACAAGGTTTATGACATACTCTTGGAATCATGCTACTTAGGGTTTCTCGCTTATAAGTTGATATTAAAGCTCTTCATAAAATTTTCCTTTATATAGGGTTTGATTTCATTCTTTGAAAATAAAGTTGACTTGCTCTAGCAAGTTAAGAGTCCTTTATGAATTTATTTGAAGAGTTTTATTCATATGTTTTATCGGCCCCTTCTAGGGTTACTGATTTGGAAAGGTAACTTTGTATGGTTTGTAAAACAAGGTATATTGGGTAAAATGAAGGTTGAAAGCTTGGAGTAAGAAAAAAAAAGCTTAGGGTTTGAAGCTTGTAGAATGAACGACATGCCATGAAGTTTGGAGGACAACAAACTGACGAAGATTTCATTGACAGTTGGAGGTCTTGGTGGTTTATACAGTTAAGGTTCGTAAGATTGTTTCAGTTGCATTTTGTCAAAGACCAAGGTATGGTTGCATTGAAGTTTATCAGATTATTAATTGTTATATATAGTAGATGCTTGAGGTCGGCATGGGGTTAGACAGTGAAATGAAAAGTTAAGGCAACTTTGTTTTGTTGGTCAAGATTATCATGTTGATATCACATAGCCATGTTATATGAAATGCATTTACTGTTATAATCATGTTGTAAGCAATTGATGAGGAAGTTTGTAATGAGAAGTAATAAGGCACCTTAAGTTAGATTGTAATTGTTTATACATTCAAATTCTTGAGCCTCAAATGAAAATGAGATAATCAAGAAATGCTTTGTATTGAAGCAGAGATTAAACTCTATCTTTTTTATTTCTGAATCATTTTGATGTGAAAGTGTTTTTCTAGTGAGGTAGTTGTATTTTCCAATTAGGCAGTTGCTATGTATTTTCCAGTGAGGCAATTGCTATGTATTTGCTAGTGAGGTAATTGCTAACTTAAAAAAAAGGCTAGTGAGGTTGTAGCAACATTGAATAGCCAGTGAGGCATTCTTATAGCCAGTGAGGCATTTTTATAGCTAGTGAGGCATAAAAGGTAGCTAGTGAGACTCTGTAATCAGTGGGAATTTATTAAAATCCAGTGAGGCATTTTCCTAAGTGGTTTTTTATCCTTGTGAGGGTTTTCCACTCATGAAAATACTGTGTTATGGTTCTTTTGTGTTATGCCTCTTTTGAGTTCTTCATGTGGGTTAAAGATCTGATATTGGCTATCACATTTGAGTACATTCTTGAAACTAAACTTTTCATGATTATAAAGAAGTTTTGTGTTCTGAAAAACAACTAAATTTGAATTTGGTTATTGAAACACTGATTCAACCCCCCTCTCAGTGTTTCTCGTACTCCAACAAGTGGTATCAGAGCCAGAACCTTGCACAAAGTTTTACTAACTTAAGGGTTCCTAGTAATGGAGTACTCATTATGGAAAAAAGTAAGAGAAATAAAGAAAAAAGAAATACCTAGTAGAATGTTGAACAACAAACACCATTTAAATCTAGTGCAAAAGATGGAGATCACTTAGTGACTGATTTTGAACAAGAGAATGTTGAATATGATTGTGAAATTGATTTTGAAGGTGAAATTATTTATGATTTTAATAAGATTGAGAAACGTAAAAAGGAGAATCAAGGTCTAAAGTTGCAACTGGAAGAGTCTAGAAGAGTTGAAGAAGTTACCAGCATAAACCTACAAACCAAAGTAGAATATTTTCAAAAGATGGAGGCTGAAGTGTTGTCTCTAAGAACACAACTAGAGGAAAACTATTTGTTAAAAGAAAACACTATAAAAGATGAGTTGATTGTCAATATGAAATTAGGGATTGAAGAAAACAAGAGGATAGAAAATATGACAAGGTCTAATTTGGAAGTCAAAACAGTTGAATGCCAAAAGCTTGAGGGAGAAATAGTCTCTCTAAGGAAAGATCTTGAAAATGTTAAAAAGCAGATAGAAAAGAATCATAAATTTGATGAGAGCACTAGAAAGTTGAATGATATGTTAAGTAAGCAAAAACATCACAAGGATGTTACTGGTTTGGGATTTGTAGAAGGATAGAGTTTTGGAGTCAGAAAAACACTAAGAATGATGATAGATTTAAATTGTCATTATGCTTCCCCTAAGACTTTTGATAGTAGACAGTTCAAGGACATCAACAGAGGAAGAAGAAGTAGAGCCAACCGGTTCACAAGATCTCCATGTACTTGGTAAGGTCAATCAATGAAGTACAGTTATTCATTTCCTGGTTATTGTTATTTATGTAATGGTTATGGGCATAAAGAAATTTATTGTAGAAGAAGGTCTAAAAGGAGTCAATATACATTCTCTGAGAATATGAATGTAATATGTTATAAGTGTCATAACCATGGCCATGTTGCAAAGCATTGTAGAACTAGGTTTGTGAAACCAGAGAAGAAATTTTGGAGAAGGAAACATCTCAAGAAGACAAGCATTCAAAAGGTTTGGAGAAGAAAGAAAAATCAAGAGAAGGATGAGTATAATCTTGTGCATACTACACAAGTGACATCTGTAAGTGCATAAAAGTAGCATGGAGTCAAGGGGAGATGTTCAATGTCATATCTTTTACCCCTGGGTGAAAATAAAAGGAGTGCTTAGTGGTTTGTGTGCATGATCTTTCTTTGCATCTTGAATATGTTGGTCTTTGAGTAATGAGAAAGTCATATATTGCATACATATTGGATAATAGCATCATGCGTTCACCTACCTATAACAATGGTTACTTGTGTTTATTGGGAGAAGATTCAACATGCAGATTTCTCATATTTTGACAAGGATTGAACATGAAAAGAACCCAAATAGGTGTGATTGTCTCCATAACCATTGTTGTATATTAGAGTTTAAACAAAAAAAATCATTTCAAAGAATAGTGAGTACATTGTAAAGCCAATATATTGTTATTGTTATGCCAATTACATCAACAACATATTCTATGGCTTATTATTTGAACTTGTTAAATTCCTTGTTTGTTTCTCTTTATGATTGCTTGAGACCTCAGCCTAATGATAAGAACTGCATATTCTTCCTAAAGGACAGTGGTAGTCTTGTGACAAGGGAACAATAAGTCAATCATTAGCATGGAAATTGAGCCTATGAAATTACATGAAAAATGACACCAAGCACGGTTTGATGAAAGTTTAAGGAGGTGCAATTATGAAGGATAGAATAATGAGGAAAAGGTAATGACAACAAGATTAGTCACTACTAGGCAGTGTAATAGTCACAAGATAAGAACCAATTCGTGAAACTGTGTGTTTTATGATGAAAGAAGGTATGTTATGTGCATTTTCCTCAAATTTTTGATGACATTGACTATCATGATCAATATGCCAATTGCAACATTGTGTTCTAAGAATATCAGACAACTTATACTTGGATAGGGAGGCCCAGAGGATATACCATGCATTGTTTCTATTAAAAGGAAGACAATGAAAGTCAATAATACATAAAGGGGATTGTGAAGTTTGTTAATAGAAATGATGATGCTTCATTTCTTGATATCAAATCAAAGGCTTACTTGCTGACAGCCATAACAATGTGGCTTGAGGTGTATAATTTTTGTGTCTCATTCTTGTGACATTATGTTAGCTAATGCACAATTTCATGTTGAGGTATTTCTTGTTGACTAGTTCAAGGTCCATGGTTCTTTTAATGATATTTGCTTTGAGTCTATGATGCAGGAGGTGACATCATTTGCATGTGTCTTTCAGTCAATGTTGAACATTGATCTTCATTGAAACCTCAATTCATGGTTTGCAAATTTCAGTAAGGATTTTCCAAGGTTTGCTAACATTGATCTATATGATATTGTTTGTGATATGCAAATTTTTCAAACAAGACCAAGGAGCACTGATATCTTAGTCTCTCACTAATCTATATGTTCACTCACAATAAATAGAGAATACAAGAGTACAATGGCAGTTACTAATAGTTCCTTGGAGATGTATTTGTTCTTGGTCTATGATATCGATTTGATAATGCATCAAGAGTAATGATGACAATGTTACTTATGATTTAAGTGATAGTTGTTACACACTAGGTTCAAAAGATGATATCACTATGGTGAATGCTTGAACAATGTTTGTTTTGACAGTGAAAAATTTCTTGGATGGTGCACAAATAGGGCTCATGATGTCTGACAATATTCTTTGTTCCTTTGGCATTGCTATGGTTTTTTTTTAAGGTTTGATGATGTGTATGTTATCATTTTAATAGTGCTATGCATGCAACCTTCTTGCTAGAAGTGATCTTGTGAAGAAATGTGGGATACCATGCCATGTTCATGATGTAAGTCCTCTTAGTTCATCAGTTCTTCTCTCATTGGACACTGTCAATAATGCATATGACTGTTGACAGTTTGCAACTCTTACTTCTGTAATAAGGTAACATCGTAAATAGATGATGAACAATCATTTACACTTGATTTGAAGTGATGTTCATTGCATACCTTCATTTGAAAGACTTTTGTTTTAAATATATGGTGCACATTAGTACTATTTTGAGATAGTGATCATTTCATGTTCATGAAGATTTTCTCTACTTCTTTGGTATTACTGTCAAAGAGGGAGTAACATCCTTGATACCATGAGTGGCAGTTTAATAGTGATTAATAAGAACAATGTTGTTTCTAAAGTCAGTTTGCAATTGACCTTTTGTGACAGTACAATAATTTTTTATCTTCTTACAAAGGCAATTGTTGATGTTTTTGAAAGGTTTGAAAAGGAAGTTGTGTGGAGTAATTGCAAATTTGGAGTGAAAGCATGTTGACTTTGATAGTGGCAGTGGCAAGACATTTTTTGGTAGTTGATGTGATATTTAAACACATACTTGGATAGTTGTAGTCCATTATTTGGGCTTACATTCTTTGGACAATTAGGTCACATTTACTTGCTTAAACAGTATAGTCTGTTATTTGCAAGTTTTTATTGTTTTGTTTGATGAACATGTGCTATTTTTTTTCATGACATATGGAGAGACTGATATATCCTCTCATATGCATGGCATGAGCCACATGAGGAGGGAGAGACCGATATATCCTATCAGCATCCTCTTCCATGTGACCCATAATTGAGCCACCCCAAAGTAGGTTAGTGATTGGGTTAGTTAGTTCATTATGAAGTTGCTAATGTTAACTAGGATATTTAATATAGAGTTACACTCATACTTAATTCTAATGTTCAATGTGGAGTACCTATATTTTACTTGTTAGGCTATTTTAGTGATGGATATCTAACTTGTTTACAGGGACTAAATCAATTCAAGGTATCCCCTAGGGCCCATTGCTTGGAAAATTGATAATTTAGAATAGATTTGGTATAACTCCTATTAGGGACATTGCAACTTCATTCATAAGCCTCAAAAATGTACTAGGTGCATTTGTAAGCCCAAAGGGCATAACCAACCATTCATAAAGACTATCATTAGTCTTAAATATTTTTTCCATTCATCTCCAAATTTGATCCTAATCTAATGGTAACCACTCTTCAAGTTTGTCTTTGAAAAATAAATAGAAGCAATAAAAAAATCCATTAAATCATCCATCCTTGGAATAGGAAACCTATATCAAATGGTTATCTTATTGATTACTCTAGAGTCCGTACACATTCTCCAATCACCTTCTTTTTTGGGCACTAAGACTATTGGTGCAACACATGGGCTAAGACTCTCCCTTATCAATCCCTTTTCTAGCAACTCTTCAACGTGCTTCCTAATCTCCTCATTCTCCTTGGGATTCAATCCATATGAAGCCTTGTTTGGTAGGCTAGCCCTTGGAACCAAATCCATATGGTGACTAACACTCCTCATTGGAGGCAATTCATTGGACAAATCAGCTACCACAATTTCCATATGCTCTTTCAATGTCTTGTATCTCATTTGACAAATCATCCAACTTAGTAGAGGTAAGAGAAACCTTAGGCTTGAGTACCAATGTATATCCCACTTCTTCTTTCTTCATATCATGGAAAAGGGTATGTGCAAGATCATCATGGAAAAAATAGGCCCTTAAGTGGTTAAAAATTCAAAAAAATCAGAGTTAGGAAACTTGACGTAAAAATTTGAATAAGTTATCTATATTATTTCAAAAATATGTAAAAATAGAATCTATAGAAAATTGAATGTAGTTTCTAAACTACTAGGTTTATTAATTTATTTTTAAATCTATTAAGGTGAAAATTTGAAATTTCAATGCATTAGTACTTGATTTCAAAAGGAAAAATAATGAGTATGCAATAAAGCCACTATACAATAAAATGATAATATTATTTTATAAGATTTTAGATATAAATAGAGGACTCATGTCCCAATGTGATGCATATTTTTTGTAATTTTTTCCCAAGTACATAATTAATTATGAATTTTTATTACAACTTTTAAAAATATAAAACTTGTATACGACCACCTTAACGGGTCAAAACTTCATGAAATTCATTTTTTAATCCTATAGTATGTGAGTCATAGAATGTGATGCATGTTTTGGATTCAAAAAATGTGATACGTTTGAAAGCTATAGATGTTTTTCAATCAGCCTATCAATTAGGACTTTAGTCATAATTCAAATAGAAAATGAATAATAATTATTTATTAAATTCAAAGTAAAGCAGAATTTATATTGGTGGAAAGCTGAAAATCTCCTATAAAAACCCTTTTCGTTTCATCAATTTTGGGTAAAAAAAAAGTCGTCAGCCACATACCCTACACATACCCATCATATCACCACTTTTTGGCCCATCATGATCTAGCACATACCCAAAATTTCTTTGCCACTCACCAAAATAACCTTGTTGCTACTGTTGCTCTTCTTATCCCCTTCTTCTACTTTCAAAGGTAACAATGTATGTTTTTTACCATCCTTTTGAAAAGTGTAGGTATTGTTTCTTCCAGCATGTATGGCTCTCCTATCAAATTTCTAAGGCCTACCAAGAAGCACATGGAAAACATCCATGGGAATAATGTCACACATAACATTGTCCTTATAACTACCTATTTAAAACTATACAAAGGCCTACTCATCTTCCAATAACTACCCCTTTTGTAGCCAAGAAACTTGATATGGATTAGGATGTTTAATTCTAGTAATACCTAGCTTGTTCACCATTTCAATTGAAGCAAGATTATCCATACTACTGCTATCAATAATAAGTTTACAACACTTACATTTAGCCTTGCAATTGGTCTTGAATAAAGCTCTCCTCTGCACTGGCTCTTGACTCTCCTTTGGTGGCTTCAATAATACTCTCTTAAACAACAAAGACTCTCTTGTCTTAGGTTCTTCTAAGTGATGAGGAGGTGACCCCACACTCTCTTGGTTTGCTTGCACAATATGATTACTCCTCTCAGGCCTTGTGTGTCCTTGTGTAAACTCAAAACATTCCCAACTTTTGTGACCAAACTTGTTAAACTTAAAGCACTTTCCTAGAAAGCCTCTTCCTCTTCCTTGGTAACCTTGTCTACCAAATGGTCTCCCTCCTCTATTTTGGAAACCTCCTCTCTCTAGATTATCTTTTCCACTAGAAGTGCCTACTTCTTCACCCTGATGGTGTTGTTTTCCTCTACTAGAGTGTTTCCCTCTGCCTCTTGCTCCTCTTCCTCTACCTCTTCCTTACTGATTTTTCTTTCTCATAAGCTTCTCCTCTACTTTGATTGAAAACTGATATGCTTCCTCAAGATTCCTAGGTGATAAAAGACTCAATTCATCTTGAAAACTATATCTCAATCCATTGAGGTATCTAGCTACCTTCTCCATATCCTCTTCACTATTCCTTGCTCGAATCACAAGCTTTTAGAACTCATTATATTCTTTCACACTCATCTCCTTTTGCTTGAGGTTTTGCAATCTTTTGAATAAGTTAGTCTGGTAGTCTCCAGGAAGGAACTTAGCTTTTAGCTTGACAACCATTCTATCCTAAGAAGTTATCTTCTCCTTTTTCTTATTTCTGATTGAACTTAATCCCACCACATAGCAGCGTGGCCTTTGAGTATTGTACACACAAACTTGACTTGTTTGTCCTTTGCCACTTCTTCCTATTCAAAATGCTTGTCAAGATAATTGATCCAATCAACGAGTTCCTCTCCATTGAGGATTCCCAAATAGGTGGGAACCTCTATCTTGGGCTTAGCTCCAACCCTCATGACTGATCTTAGTAATCTTACTTCAACCCCATTAAGTTCTTCTTCTCCATGAACCACCTCTTCTCTAGCTAGTTGCTCCTCTTCTTCATTGTCACTTATATCTCTTGTAGGTAATTCTCTCTTTTGTGCCTGCTCCATGGAATCCATTCTTGTTGTGATATTCTCCAATAGTTCAAGAATCCCTTCATCCATGTCTCTTTTGGCACCAACTATGGTGCCTCCTCTTGGCATCCTTCTTGATGAGATCTTGCCCAACTTTACCTTGCCCCAATCACTTGTTGCTCTAATACCAAAAATTGATTGAAAAGATTGCAAAACAAGAACACATATATCTTACCCAAGCTTTATTACTACTTGCAAATTGATTGATACTAAATTATATGGGAAGTAAGAGGAATGCATACACAACAAAGGATAGATTAAAGCTCCAAATATGAGCTTCTGTGGTGAAAGTATAAAACCAATTTTATGCACAACTAAACCATGCTTACAATAGCCACTTTAACTGGAAACAAAAGGAAAATTATTTCAAGAAAGAACATAAAAACTCCTCTTGGTGCAATACTAAAAGAAATACCTTTATATATTCTTCTATGTCGCCTTTGGAGAGTCAACCTTTTTTTCAGTTATTCTTGTTCTTGGACTATATGTTAATCTGTAGGCCGTGACTCTTGCATCATCACCAATTCTAAAATATTTTCTCTTTTTATCATGATCTCACCTTGTCTTCCATTCCATGACTCTTGCCATCATTTCCTCTTGTATGTCCCCCTTAACTACCAATTCTTGCTACGCCAACCTCCCATCACCTCCCATGATGTACTTTCTTGATCTTTGTAAGTCAAATTCTCAACTAAAATTTGTAACGGCTCACCCCCTCTCCTCACCATGGGTATATGATTGCATTATTTTACATATATCATCTTTTACTTTTCCATGTGAAGGAATGTATTACTTTTTGCAAATATAATCTTTTAATTTCCTTTTACACTAGTTGTGTGGGTATGCTCACTGATGTGAAGTTTTAGTTTTATTTTCATATATCATATGCCTTTCGTGTGATCATACAAAAGAGGTGAAAAGAGATTTAGAAAAGACTCAACTATCAAAAGACCACACCCCCAAAACACTTAACTCAAACCAGAATTTCAAAGCAAATCAAACAAAATGTTCATCAAACTCAAAATTACATGCAAACCAAAATTGAGAATGTAGGTCGATGCTCTTGCATCAATTTCAATTAGAGAATCAAATTATTCATTTGAATCCTATAGATTTTAACAACATCCAAGAATTCTTCACCAAAATTAATTCTCTCAAATTGTGTTTGATATAGTTTTGTATTAAAAAGTTACAAGAAGTTCTTAGTTGATTCTCTCCATCATTGCCAGGCTTTTTCATGACTATTCAATTTTTTATTTCTACCTTCTATGCTACTAGAGATGCAATTGGTACTAGATTTAATATGCCTTCACTTGTTGAATTTGCTACATCACTCACTAGGGAGCATAAAATGTTGGTACAAATGGGCTCATTGAAGTCTTCCAAACCACAATCTCTTATTGCAACACAAGGAAAAGACTATAAGACTTCAAATAGGAAAGGCAAGAAATAAAAATACAAGGATTTCAAGAACAATGACCAAGCAAAGGAATCACATTCACAAGCTACCTCTAAGTTCTCTTCTTCCTCTTCTAAATGGGAATCATCTAATAAAGAGAGACTAAAATGTGCATATTAAAAATATTTAGGACATGATGACCATCAATGTTATGTAAATCAAATTGATGAACTGAAACACCTTCTACAAAAGAATCACATTCAATTTCCTTCATCTATGATATTTGATACATCCTCTTCTTCCACACCATCACCTGCATAATTTGGGTCAACTATTGTGGCAAGAATAACATATAAGATGAGCATCCATGCACTCTTTGCATCCACTAGTATTCAATCCAGTATGTGGCTTCTTGATTCATGAGCCTCACATCACATGGATTCATCTCCAAGTATATTCTCTTCATATGATCCTTGAAGTCAACTACATATATTGATAGGGAACAAAAAATACATGAGTTTTTATGGGAGAGTATCCATTGATATTGACGATAGTACATTTCATGATGTCTTTTGTGTCTCTTCATTTTCATCCATTCTCTTTTCCATTTATCAGATTGCACACAATAGGGTACAAAAGATAGTGGAGTCCACACCTAATTCAATTATTATCAGAGACTTACACAATAGAGAGATTATGACAACTGGTATAGTTGATCATACATCTCAATTGTATGCTTTCTCACATTTTTATATGGATGATCCTATGGTACCATTGATTGGTTTACACTCACATGCATCTAGAGTGGATCAAATATTTGAGAAGTTTAATCACTTGAACCTATGTGTACTTCCATCGTCTTCCTTGGTTCATGATACTTGTGTTGAGATTCCACCTCTTACACCTCCTACATCTTCAAAGATCAATTCAGTTCAACAGGGTGTTAGTTGTCTTTCAATTTTAGCTTTATGGGATGACTTCTTGCTATAAATTGTAGTGTTATTTGTTGATTCACACATTGTAGACATTAGGGACATGATTGAGGATATCCAGTTCTTCTTTGATGATAGCTACAACCAAAATTTCATCACTTCATTGTTGCTTTTGGAGGTTTTTCTACAAGGATTTTCATAGTTGTTTGGATTTGCTTCATCTGATTTGACATCTTTTGGTTTAGACATGTGGAAACTTGAGATTTTTATGAGGAACTAATCTTGAGACCTCTTATCCTCAGAGAGTTTCTTCTACATTTTTATTGGATTTGTTTCTTCCTAAGGGGAGGAATAATGTTTGCCGATTTTGGATCATCTTCAACATTCTTCTTTGAGCATTCACTTTTGGCAAAGGAGCTATTTCCTTATGGAGGGATTCATTGACTCTTCTTTTCTCTCCTATGGGGGGATATTGATTGTAATTATGTGACCGAAGTAGCACTTCAATGGACATGTTGAGTCCTACATTCTTTTTTCACATGTACACTCTTATTTCTTTTTTCCTTTTGAAGGGGAGTTTTTCCCATGAGGTTTTCTCCTTTTTTGATTATTTTAGCTAAGAGAAAAGATGGAACTTGGTGCTTGTGTATTTATTATCAAGACTTGAACAAGATCATTATGGAAAATAGGTATCCAATCCCTTGTATTAATGATCTCTTGGACCAGCTAAGGGGAGATAATATTTTCACTAAAATTGATTTAAATTCAAGATACCACCAAATGCTAATTGACCCATCATATGTTTGGAAAATTTCCTGCAAATCCAAGGAGGGGCTATTTGAATGGTTGGTAATTCCTTTTGGACTAACAAATGCCCTTGCCACTTTTATGAGAATGATTTTCCTATGCCATTCATTGATTCCTTTTTTTGGTATATCTAGATGACATACTCATCTTTAGTAGGACATCAAAGAAGCATTTATAGAATGTGGAACAAGTGATCTCAACCTTGCAACAACATAAAATATATGCTAATAAAGAAAAATTATCATTTCATACGGAAAGGATTCAACACTTGGGATACATCATGGATAGTGTAGGTGTTCATGTTGATCCAACAAAGATAAAAGTGATAAAGGCTATCATTATGGTAAAAAAATTATAGAACTCCATAGTTTCTTGGGACTAGCCTTTTTATTGGAGGTTTGTACTTATATTCCCTCACTTGGCATGACCCATGAACCAAGTACTCAAAGGAGGAGGTAAAGAAAATTTTCTTTGGACAAAAGTGCAAAAATGAGCATTTTTGGAACTTAAGAAAAGGTTATGTTCAACACTATTATTAGCACTTTCAAACTTGTAATAACCTTTTGAGATTGAGATAGATGCCTTTGAATATGCTCTTGGGGCAGTACTTATGAAAAATGGTCAGGTGATGGCTTATCATAGTGAAAAATTCTCTGATAAAGTCTGTAGATATCCTAAATATGACAAGGAGATGTAAGCTATTATGTAGGCTTGCAAGCAATATACACATTATATTTTAGGGAAAGAGAGTATTATGTAGGCCTACAAGAAATAGAAGCAATAGAAGAATTAAGATGATATAGGAATCACATTATAGTACCGTTGCCAAACACTTTGGGGTAGGAAAAACTCTTGTTGTACTCCAAAGGTATTTTTACTAGACCAAGATGCAACATGATGTTACTTCTTATATTTGGTCTTGCATAGCATGTTCGATTTGAAGCCTAAAAATCATAAGCTATGACTCTATATGCCTCTTCCCACCCCAGATAGACCTTGTCAATCAATTTCTATGGAATTCATGTCTAGCCTCCCTATGAGACTAAACATGGTTGTGTGTATGTGGTGGTAGACAAGTTTTTAAATATGGGCATCCTAGTAGCCTGCAAGAAAGGGGTGTTAGTAGAAGATACTACCAATTTGTTCTTTGCCCATTTTTGGGTTCACTTTGGACTACCACATAGTATTATTTCTGATAGAGATAACAGATTTATTAGTAAATTTTGGTCTACACTTTGAGCTATGATGGGCACTAAGCTCACCAAGTCTACTACTTTCCATCTACAAATAGATGGTAAAACTAAACTAGTCAATTGCATGATTATTCACATTCTACGAATGTACCACTCTCAACATCCTCAAACATGGGATGAGATTCTTCCATATGTGTAACATAGTTACAATTGTGTAGTACATGGTTCTACATGACACATCCATTTGAGTTTTTCTTGGGATACTAACCATTGGATCCTTTGTATGTTGCTCTTCCAACCATGACAAGTGAAAAATCAATGCATATTGAGAAGGAGATAGATAAATCCTCTAATTTTGTTGAGAAAATATATCATATTCAACAAGTTCATGAAATATTACAGCATACCAACCGAAAGTATAAGGAGCGACATGATCAACATCATGTACCTCATCACTTTCAAATTGGAAACAAAGTGTGGCTTCATCTTTAGAGGGAAAGAATTTAGGGACCACATAAGAAGCTTTATCCTCTTCGGTATGAGCCATATACTATTCTAAAATAGATTGGTGAGAATTATTTTGAACTCAATATTCCACCATTTATGGGAATACATCCTATTTTTAATGTTGAATTATTGTGACCATATTTTCCACCTTTCTAGGATACTTTGAATGTTACTGAGAAAATTCAAGTTGTTGAATTGAATCTTGATACTATTGTTCCAATGGAGAATGATCAAATTGTTGATGTTCATGAAAAAATCTTGAGAAACACATAGGTTATTCTTTATCGAGTGGTTCAGGTAGAACAATTCCCTCACCAAAGCAAGTGGTATACCAAAGAGAAAATTGCCACATCCTTGCCTCATTTGTTTCAGAGTATTGATGCAATGGGGCCCATTGCCTCTCAAGAGGGGAGGAATGATCTGGAGCACTCTAGAGCTTTTGATACAATAAAAGACAGAAAATATCAAAAATCAATTTTTTGGTATTTTCTATGATTCACTAAATTGCATTTTTGGAGGTTTTTGGAGCATAATTTGGGGTTGAGTCTATCGCCAATCCCTTAAGTCAAATAGTTAAAGGTATTAGAGATTGAAATTATATCTCTTTGAGACCTTTACAATGAGGTAGAGGAGTCCTCAATCTGATAAATAGGTTGAAATTTGTGACCCCACCAAATTGGCACATAAATTCACATATTTTTTGAAAATTTTGGTTTTATTTGTTATTTTATCACAACCAATATTCATTTCAAATTCTTAAGGTTTTGGTGACTATTAATATGCTTCATGTTGTATATGTTCATTCTAATTTGAATAAAAATGAGACTTTGAAGGCTTATATCTCTTTATTACGAGTTTTTCCATATTATCCATTAATTAAAGTATCACAAGTTCTCATTCACACTAGGTATTGTTACCTAAATTTGCAACTGAATTCGAATCATAAAGTGTGACACCCCAAAGAGAAAGAGAAGAAAAAATAAATAAAGAAAGTTTGTAAGTGGTCAAGTCCTAAATTTTAACAAGTTTGCAAGTTCACAAATTTGTTGAAAGTGTGGAATCATTTGTGAAAGGCTAGAAAAATCTAGCATAAGCAATAAGGAAAACTTAATGAATTTAAAGTTGCAGTGAAGGAATGATGTGTAGAAATTAAAGTGTATCTTGTTAAAATAAATTTAAAATTTTGAGCACCAAATATAATGGAACAATTTCCTTTCACTGACCTCCCATTTACCCTCCTAGATAGCTCGACAAAGTTAATGCATATCAGTTTTCTAAAGATGATGCTGGTATCATTTTAATGTGATGGCTAGTTTTACATGTTTGTAGTATATTTTGTGGATCTTGGCTTGAGAAACATGTTATTTACAGTATATTTCATAGATATTGGCTTGTTGAACATGTTGTGTTGATTATATCTAATCAAGATTTATCTTCCCATTTATATTTGGTCATTAAAAAGGATTCTATAAATATATATTCATTTGGCATATATAGGGTTAGGATATTTTGGAGAGATAAGCATAAGAATTTTTTTTTGAAGGTTGTAATTTTTCTTGAAAGATAATAAAATCTACAAGTCTATTCTAGTGTATTATTATATCCAATTTATTCTATGATAATGATATGAATGCATGCTTGTTGATTTGATTGTCTCCTATATTATACTACATGTTCTTAGAAATAAGTAAATTCTCAAGGAGAGTAGAAAATTTCTATTTTCACACTTGTAGGATTCAAGGGTTTGATTAGTTCATCTTGAAGGAGGGTGGTTAACCGTTTCAAGGAGTGATTGGTGTGTGTGGTATTCATGAAGGATTAGTAAGTAAAATCTCATATAATTAGTCAATAATGAGGTTTTATATTATTTTAAGGTAATAATAGATTGTTATTAAATCCTAGAGAGTGAATATTTTTTATTAAATAAGAAGGGTAAGGGCCCTTATCCCGTACAACAGTAGCAAAACAATCCAATGCAGCAACAACCGGACAAGAACAACAAAACTGAGGAGACAACAAAAAAAGAAACAACATTACATCTCCTCACCAAAAGCCCCAGAGACAAGCATCAACCAATCATTAAGGAGTCATAACAAATGACCCTATCCAAGTGCCAGTATAAATTTAACCAAAACATACTATCATTAACCCAAAGATTATCAAAATCCAAGTAAAGCTTGTCATAAGTTTCCACATAGCAAATAACCATCAAAACAGAGACTGAATGTTATTATAATATCACATTGGAATAGTTTTTAGACTCTCTTATCCCAAGGAGTAGAGACCTTGATATTCTCTAGTATCCTTATCCATTCATAAAAATACAAAATGAGGAACTACACTTTGGTGTTGTATATTAGTTTAGGTATTTTTGATAATCTACATTCATTCTTTCTCATTAAAGGTACAAGGAAGTTAATGCTACAAAATTATCTTCAAATCCTTGATATATGTGCATGAATGATTTCATTGTGATGAAATTCATTATTCTATAAATATCCTATGTTATTACTAGGTGCACCTACCTAGGTTTTGTAGAGCTTGAAGTGCAAGAGAGGCTCATATATCTCTTAATTTTTGGCTTAACATATTAATTTTTATGATCATAGGGACTCACAACCCCTTACAATAATTAACAATAGGTTGTAGAACCAACAAATGGTAAGGAAAAACCCCACATATAGAAATATTAACCCTAACCTCATAAGTTCCTTCAATAGTAGATCATAAGAAGCATTATCAATCTTATTAAAAATTATTAGTGGTGAATTTTTATTACATGTTGGAAACCTAGATTCATCTTCTAAAGCTTAGAACTTTTTAGAATCTATGTACGAAGGATCTAGGATTTCAAAACTTATTAAAATAATATTGGAGATTGATAAAAATCTTATAAAAGAAGGAAAATAATAATAAATTACTCTACAAAAATAAAAATATCAAACCTTGACTGGATGTATGCAAATGTGACCTAAGAAAATACAATCTTCTATATTATAATACAAATAAATATTCATAAAATATTCAAGAATTTTATTTTTATTTTGAATTATAAATATCAAAATAAAGAATATATTCCTAATTTATCTTCTTATTCAGGAAGATAAAGTAATGTCAAATTTTCATTATTTCAAAAAGATAGAGATCAAAAATAAAAAATAAAAAATCATTTGTTCACTCTAAAATTATCACAAATCTTATAAAATTAATTTAAAAAAATTATTTTAACTATGGTAGATGAGGACATATAAGAATCAATTATTTTTAAAAATGAAAATATTTCATAAAAAAATATTAAGCATAAATTGAAGTCAAAACAAAATTAAAATAATAATATTTCCCTATATTGATAGTGGATCATCCAAGAAGACGACTTAGATGTATGATATTTTATTTGATTTTAAAGTTTGCAATGGAAAAAATATATGTAGGAGATAGTTTAGTAAAAGGAATGAAAACAATAAAGTTATTAAAGGTATTGAAAAATAGTTTCTTTATTTTTAATGATATTTCAAACAAAAATTACTTATCTAAGTAAATATTGAACTACTATTAGGTATGAAAGTTAGGACATCTAAAGACTAGAGCATAAATACAATATCTTTTCATAATTGGATTACCTAAAATTGGAAACAATTAGAATCTTATAACCATGTCTCCTAGATAAATATCATACTCTACCTTTATCAAGATTCATAATCAAATTTCATTTAATCCCTTAGAATTACTTCTAGTGATTTAATTGGGTCCTTCAAATTCCCTCTCTTAATGGGTCTCTATATTTCTTTATATTTATTAATGTTTATTATAAAATGATTTGGTATTTTTAATTTAAAAATAAAATAAAATTTTATTAAAATTTAAGGAATTCAAAGCCCTAATAACCATTGGTCTAATAATAAAATAAAATCTCTTAGAACTGATAATGGCATTAAATATATTAACAAATATTTTGACCTTTTTTTTAATTTATGTGGGATACAATAAAAACTCTATTATTCTCCCCAATAAAATGGCATAGATGAAAGAAAAAATCAAACCATCATAGAAATAGCCAAATACTTAATGCACTCTTCTAATACACCTAAATTTATTTTGTCCAAAGCTATGAATACATTTATATGTATTTTAAATAGAGTTTTTAAAAAATACTTAAACCTCTCTATTCCCTTAGAAAATGGCCAAATTAAAAACTTAATATCTCTCATCCTATATATAGTGCCCCTCCCATTTGTAGCTTGTTTATGTTAGATCAATGTTTTAGCTACACCATTTCCGTGTGATTGTTGTTGTGGTTGTATTCTTGCTTTGAAAGGTGTGTATGAACCACCACATGTTCTGTTAGAGTAATAAGTTGTTTTACTTAATTAATTACATCACATTGATTAATTAATTAAGTCACTTATTCCTCTTTATTACTTAAGCTAAACTTAGGCACATTAATAATTAATTATTTATTAATTATTAAGTGTGCACACTAGGGTTTCCCTTTTTAGGGTTTGTTGATCTCCTTCATAAGGATTGATCACTTTGTAATAATTGATTCTCTTAATGCATTTTTACTGAGAGGTTTTACAGAGCATATTTTGGTTCTTCATATCTTTTGCATGTGACAGGTATTCATCTTGCATGCAGGTGATCTTGGATTCTAACATGGTATCAGAGCTCCAGACCTGCAGCTGCCTGTTCGTGATCTGAAGATATGGTCTCTTGGTGAGTTTCGAGTGCAAGGGTTTCCACAGGCATCTTTTCTGCAAGATCTGGGGGTAGCCATTATTTTGGAACACAATGGGCTCAAACGGACATCGCCATCGCGTTCGCAGCATCCCAAAACCCTAGAAACGCCTGTCAAATCGTCCATTTTCGTGCAGTTGATCCGGGAGGCAAAATTTTTTGTCTGAGGGGCCATACGGCCTCCCCAGCACGCCTTTCGATGCACGAAAATCGAAAAAAATATTTAAAAAACGTGGTTTTTGGGGTTTCTGCACCGACGCCTCTAGTTATAATGGAGATCCGCCACCCGGCGTACCACGAGCGGCCGCTTCGCCGCCACGGAACCTAAACCACCATCCGGCCCCTCAGGACTCCCGTCGCGGCTATCGCCGTACGGCCCATTGTAGCTCCGTCGCTCGCGGTCATGCCGCGACCCGGGGCCCATCTTTCGGCCCAGCGAATCTGGCAGCCCGGCCATGAGACTGGGAGGCGAGATCGGCCCTGCGCTGACCCGTGAGATCGGCCCTGCTTTGCACCATTGGCGGTCACATGGGCGACCAAGGGCCAAAATTTTTCATTTTGCGGGGGCGATTTTTCAGGCTGACGGCCAGGCAGCCGTCAAATTCTTTCGAGTTTCTTTGCGTCATCAGCGTGCGGCCTCTTGCCCCTCTAACCCCGGTTGCCCTAAAACAGTTTTTCTTTTAGCCATAACTTGGGCATACGATATCAAAATCGGGCAAACGAGATATCGCCGGAAAGATGGTTTCGAGCACTTTCCAGTAGTGCTGTTTATTTTTCATTATTTTACTGTTTTCCTGCATTTATTGCTGTTTGAAATCAGATGTTGTTTTTGGACTTCCGAGCTCATAACTTTTTGCCACGATCTCCATTTTTCACCTCGTTTGAAGCGTCGGAAAGGTATTAAGGAGCTCTATATTGCTGTCCATGCACTTTTTCTGTATCTGTCCCAGGTTTATCAGTTATTCCAGATTTGGCCCGATGGGTTGTTTGGCGATTACTTGGATGTTGTTTTTTGTGATTTGGGAAGTGCATCTTGCATCTTACACTTCATTTCAATAATGCATCCTTCAGCGTTTCTTACTTCATAGATTCGAGTTGTTCCCGTTTGGAGTTTTCGAGTGTTTCGTGGCATCAGGTTTTCTGTTGCTTTATCATGATTCCTTGAGTCAATCGGTGACTCTCATCCGGTTTCAGTAGTATACAGAAGAATATTTCCTTGCTTGCCTATATCAAGTTCCAGTGTTACTCTACAGAGTTCTTCCAGTGCTTCTTTGTAGCATGTAATCTCATTGTAGGGGGGTTTTGTCCCACTGGGTTTTCCTTCTCTACTCCTTTTTTGTGTTGTATTGGGTTTCTTGCACATCACTTTGTGCCATATTTTGTACTCGTACTGTATTATAAAGTGCCATGGGGGGTTGTGTAGTGCCTTTTTTTTGCCATCACACCTTTGTCCGGTGAGTGTCCCTCCACGACAACAGTGAATCCAGATGATTCCAGTCTCATGTATGTGTGCTTTATTTTGCACACCACTTTTTCAGTTGCAGGTGCTTTCTTGTGCACTTTCAGATGTTCTTGGTTCCTTTTTATACACTTCATTCTTGCATTGTAAATGGGTACCTGATCAGGCCTAGTTGCCGGGACCCATCTTTGCTTTCATGCATCTTTTTCTAGTGTTTTAGCTTCTTCCTAAGTTCATCTTAAGGGGGGGTGTTAGAGTAATAAGTTGTTTTACTTAATTAATTACATCACATTGATTAATTAATTAAGTCACTTATTCCTCTTTATTACTTAAGCTAAACTTAGGCACATTAATAATTAATTATTTATTAATTATTAAGTGTGCACACTAGGGTTTCCCTTTTTAGGGTTTGTTGATCTCCTTCATAAGGATTGATCAGTTTGTAATAATTGATTCTCTTAATGCATTTTTACTGAGAGGTTTTACAGAGTATATTTTGGTTCTTCATATCTTTTGCATGTGACAGGTATTCATCTTGCATGCAGGTGATCTTGGATTCTAACATGTTCAAGATGAGGTTCCTCAACATGTCACTTGTAGGTATTTTATATGTTTATATACCTATGTGATGCTTAAATGCTTGATTTATTATTATTCTCCAGTTCACTGATATGCATACTATTTTAAGCCATGATTAAATGTGAACCGGTTTATTGATATTCTAACTCTGTGATTTATATAATGGATGTAGGAATGCACTTTTATGATGTATGTTATTGTACCCCATTGGGTGTTTATGATTATGATATGCTTTGGCTATGTATATATTGAACAAGTACCCTTGATGTGCGTTGAGTGGTTATAGGTATAAGGTTATTTCTCCACCTAGATAAATAGGTCTGAGTTATTCCACAATGATGGTTAATTTGAAGATTTCACACTGGGCCTCCTTATCTATTCCTCAATCGCACTTGAATTGAGTATGGTATGTGTCATATTTGACTAGTATTGATCCAAATCTGAGTTAGGGGTAAAAGCACAAACTTGTGTCACACTTTATAAAGGAATCAACCAACAACAAAAAAAAATTTGAACTTCGACCACATAAAAAGTGGTCTTTATGTTTTGAATTTCAAAATGTTGTAAACTAATGAAAGGTAGAAATATTGATGAAGTTTAATCCTGTAATTTTTTAGATTTTTTAGAACTTGTTTTGATTTTTTTTTATCAATTTAAGAGAAGATTTTGGAATGCTAAAAATTTCAAGAAAAACTGACGTTCACTTGATGTCAAGAAACAAATAGCAAAAAGCTTCATTTTCCCCTAATTTTTTTGTCCAAATAGGTGACTTCAATATCTAGTGCATGGAAAACTATGAAATTTTGATGTATATTTTTCTCGTAATAACATTTTAAAGTCAAACTTTTTAGAATTTGATAGTTTTCATTGGATGTCAACTATTGTCTAGTTTTTTAATCATTTTCAAAAAACAAATTATACCCTTTTGAAGAAGACTCTCTCCTCTAGTGCACCATATATTTTTCAAAAAAAATTAATATGTTTTACTATTTTTTTAATTTCTAATTAGCTTATTTTTTAACTTTAACAACCTACTTGCATTTTTTCAAAAATAAAATATTAAAACTAATCAAAATATTAAAAAAATTATATATTTGAATTCACCACTCTGAGCTCTACAAAAGGGTATTTTTCTTTTTAAAAAAACATCATTATGACTGAAGAAATACTTAGTTGAAGTTGAAAGTTAGAGAAAATTATGAAAAAAGTTGAGTTGGCTACAAACTAGGATGCCACATAGATGGTTTTGGTAGAAAGGGGTTCGACCGAAACCATGCATATAAAATAAGCCAATTTCAGAGCGACAAAAGGAAACATCTAAATTTTTTGGATTTGGGTGAAACATATTTGGTTGAAACTTTGTGTGCCACGTATAAACCACGTGGTTTCAACCGAAACCTATTTGGCTGAAACATTTTCAGCTTAAAACATTTCACTAAGAACTATTTAGTTGGCAAAAATTGTGACACAACTTTGTGCTTTTACCCTTAGGAGATATTTCAAAATCCCTATATGTTGTGAATGACCAATAAATGCCTTATAAATTAATGGTCTAAATTCTATGTTTTTTTTAAATGAAATTTTAGGAATTTTAATAATTCTTATATTGATTATTGAAATAATTTTGTGTTTCAAGAAAAGGGAAAAATATAATTAAAATAGAAATGAAGCTGATTATTATTTAATTATTTTACAAAATTACATGGGTTGGGGAATGCAGGTTATGTGTATCCTATTTAAATTCTAACTTTCATAACTTAATTTAATATAGGATTATATTAATTTAAATGATAAATGTTATTTAGGAATGAATTTAAATGCTTATTTGGATTTTAGAGAAATTGAGGGAAATGTTGTTTTAATAAATGGAAAAGTAATTTTATATTGTTTTAATTTGGAAATTGGAAAAAGGGTAAATAGGAAAAAGGGCTTTTATTTCTCATTATTCATTTTTTGGGAAGAAATTCTGAGATGAAAAAACCCTCTCCCTTGGAAAATTGTTTTGTGTGTTGTGGGAGCATTTTTTAAGGGATTTGGATGAGATTGGTTGCAATAGGATAGGAATGGGAAGGGGAATGTGCTTACAAGTTATTTTGGGCATTCATTTGGTGTGCTTGATGTATTCTTCATTTTTGAATTTTAGGTAAATTTCTAAATTCTTATCCTTTACTCATTTTCTTTTATTTTGAAACATTGAATTAGGATTAGGGAGTGTAGAAACCTCCCAATGTATTTCATTTTAGAAAAAAAAAAAAAAAACATGCTATATGTTTTGTTTTATATTTTTTTTGAGAATTTTCATTGAAACAAGGTTATAATGCTTAATTTTGGGGGAAATGATAAAAATGTGAATTTTATAGCTTATAATGTGTGTTGGGTAGTTTTGGAAGAAAAGGGTATTCTTGAAATTTTAACGGAGTTTGAATAAAATTTCCTAATTTTTGCGTTATTGAAAAATGAGAAAATTTGAATGTTTTATGTGAACTATGATGCTTTTGAATGTTTGAACAAAAGTGTATTTCATGAATTATTGAAATGGATCTTGTGAAAACATGTTGTGCAAGTTGGATGAAAATGAAAATTATGCATTATTTTCCGTGCCACACTTGTTGGTGAGTATGAAGAGCCTAGGAATAAGGTACTAGAGATGGTATGAGAGTGGCTCCCAACGTGTCCCCAGGCCAAAGTGGCAAGTAGGTTGATTACAAGTGGGGAGTCATTTTATCAAGTAAAAATTAATGAAACATGGGTAATTAATCAACAAAGATGATGGATGCCCCTCTCATGACTTGAGTGCTTGTAAAGGCTAAGGATGTTTGGGAAGACATGTCAGCTTAGGGAGCTTGGGTTTTGTAAGATCTTATATCCTCATTTGTATGAGAGGAGTACCAGGTTCCATGCATGCCATATTGGTGAGCATTGTGATGACACTCCCTACTAGCTCTATAGCATCTTACCCTAGTGTCTTGTGTGTTTGTGAGCTGCTATTGGTGAGTTGGCCCAATGATGATCCTTGCGGTATCCTAGTGGTGAGTTACCCCATGATGACTATAAGATGTGGCATTAATGAGTTTTCCAAATGTTGATTTGTGATGTGACATTGGTGAGTTTTCCAAATGTGGATTTGTGATGTGATATTAGTGAGTTTTCCCAATGATGTATTGTAATATGCCATTTGTGTTTGTACCAAATGAGAAATTTTATTTGACCTTGTATTTATCCATCTTGTGATATTGGATGATTTATTTATATGATGTGTATGTTAAGTGTATTCATCATGTATAGTGTGTGTGTAAGCCCTTTCCCAATCTGTTTGATGTGAGTGTTATGCTTGTGACCCATGTGACTATCTCCTAGGATAGTGGGAATGGATCCTTTTAACTCCATGAGGTTGGGTTGTGTGGAAACCACCATTAGGGATTGGAGGAACAAGGTGGAGTCAACAGTGAAGTTTGGTAAGGGTTCTCATGTTTATTTCATGTTTTCTTCCATTTGATTCATTGATGTAATTGGCATTGAAGAACATTTGAGTCCTCTTTTAATTGTAATATATAATTGGACCTCCCACTTGGGATGGGTTGTATATGCCATTTAATTAACATCTTTATTATATATTATTACGTGCCTCAAACCTGGAGCCATGCATAGATGCAATCTTGTACACATTCAATGTTTCATGTTTTAGATAAATTTTACTTAGGAACATTTCATTTGGGCTTAAAATGAATGTAAGTGTCTTGGAGTAGTCTTAGACAATGTTGAGAACCCGTCATGTAGTTATCCTACTCATAAGAGCCTTTCTTAAGGCATCGTGTTTTTTAGAGCTCTCTTGAAGCCTCTTGTGATGCCTTATAAAATCTCAAATGTGTTGTATCTTTTAATTTAGGTTTTTTCTTTCTTAGGGTAGGAGTTATGGTGTCTAGGAGGTAATTACACTCCCTACCTTCTCCTTCACTTGTCAGTGATGTCCCACAATCAAGGAAATCAAACTCTTTGTTTGATCCCAAGTTGTGGTTTTTTTGTTTTTTATTTCTTAGGGTGTTGTAGACACACTTAAGTGGTTACTTAGTTCTTGGGGGGTCCTAGAGGTCATTGCCTAGTTTGGGGAAGCTCACTACCTAGGACACTAGTGCCCTTATAGGGAAACCTGTTTCTGAGAGGTGTGTCAAGGACACAGGTTCCTAATAGGACTTAGGAACCCTAAAATGATATAAATGCCCTTAAAGGATAACAGTGTTGGGTAGTAGTGTCCCAAGATTTATTGTTTTGTGTTATTTTTATTAGTAGTGGGTGCTTTAGGGCCTCATATGGGGAAACATTGTGAATGGAAGTTTTTGCCCATTGTCTTGAGAGTCTAAGGATGTTTAGAGAATGTCCCTATGTGCTTTCATGGTGAATTTATAGCATATTTTACTTCATTTTGTATGTCTTCTTCCAAATTTTCCTAGTTGTCAAACTTAGGGCTAGGGAGATTGTTCACCCACTCTTGTGAAGAATTGGGAATGTTGAAATCCTTTATGATTGACCTTTTTTGTGTTCTCAATATCCTTCATAGGTCAAGGGGTGTTGCACAATAGTAGTTTCCTGCTTGTGCCTTGGGAAGCATGTGGTTATTTGGAAGTGACCCATCGCCATTCTAGTTAGGGGAGAGTTTGTACCTCTTAGTTAGGAAATACCTTGTGAAAGTTGGCCTTGTTGTTTATAGTTTTCAAGTGTGTCGAGATGTGGATTGGAGGTTGATTATTCCCTCATTGTAGTGCCCCTCCATGTTTCAACATTTTTGATGCTTATGTTAGATGATGTATTAGGATATTAGCATGCTAACCCTTGTTGATGACTTTATGCATAAATGATCTAAGGGGCATTAATGCTTTATGATTATGATAACCCTTGTTTAATGAATTTATTTAAGGATATTTGATGAATTACTAACGTTTAATAATCATATGCTTAGATCATTGTCAAGACTATGTGTGATGTTTTATGTAGGACTTTTCACATGTGTTTATAGATATGCTCATCATATTGATATGTACTTATGTATATTCTAATGACTAATGGAATAGTGATGTTAGATGTTGATTAGTCTTTAATTAACTTGATGATGATTATGACATGTTTATGAATATGATAGAAATACAATGTGTTACCTTATTTTGGAATGGTTTATGATTATTGATGTTATGAGATGTTATCTGATCATGACTATTATGCGATTATCTTGTGACTGTTCTTATCTTGTTTGTTATGTAACTAATTATTATGAGTTCATCTGATTACTTGGTGATGTTCTTACTGAGATATTTGGGTGAAAGGGACAATGTCACATCACTCACTTGTGAGTACCTTGTGATGTTGCGATTCCTTATCACCTTGTGCCTAATTATATGTATATGTATATGCACGACCGTTTTGTGTTCTGTAGGTTGCAAGTACTAGGAATCGACTCCACTTGAATTGGAAAGTTTGAGCGTGCCTTAAACCCAATGGAACAATTGATCGGAGATAGCACTTGGTCCCCTACCCTAGCCATCATCCTTGAAGAGGATGAGTATCCGGTTTTGCACCCGTCAATGTTGTTAGTATGGTTGGTATGGTCAGTCAGCGTTGTTTGTGGTCTTGCTTTTCAACCATGCATAGTGGTCAGGTATTGATTGGCATTTGGCTTATTTAATTTAGAAATGTTTGATTTATGCTTTGGTTATTTGTTGCATTAAAATAAAATTATTAAGTTAAAAAGGTAGTTTCGATAAGTAAATATAAATGCTTATATATAATCATAGTTATGATAAAATAAATTATAACATAATGCTGAAGTTAATGAATAAAGTGTTATAAAAATGAGTTATAAAGTTAATTATCAAATGTAAATAAATATAAAAAATAAATACATAAATAACCTTAGTGAATAATAAAAATAATACGATAAATAAAAGGCTTTTAATTAATTAAAAATTAATTATTGTATGAAGGAAAGACTAATTTAATGAATTAAAAGTTAATTATTAATTGTAAAAGTTGGTCGGTTTTCTGGGAAAATGAACAGTCTCCCTCTTCCTGTAAATATTTGCCTTATGGGAGATTTTTCAGGCTGTTTGGTGGAAGGAAGTAAATTGTCTGCAAAAATTTCAAATACTATTGATTTTGTGGGGATTGGGATTCTAGAAAAATTTATTGGGGATTATGGAAGAATTGATTGGGGATTTGGAGAGATTGGAGTTGCAAGCTGGGAATTCGAAGCTCGACATCGAATCTCCAGCCCAGCCAAGTGATTGGATCTAGGTTACATTGTTTTCTTTCTAAATTCTATCTCTATTTTTTAAACGAATGCTTGAATGTTTATGTTGTCTGGAAACAAAAAATTTATTTGTTTAGTTATTTCCGAATTGAAACAATTATTAAATGCCTTCTCTGAATATTTCCAAAGCCCTTTTCTATAAATCTTCTTGTGCATATTCTGTAATTTTATGCAGCCATGAAACCATATTTTTTTGGGTATTCAGTTTAATTTGTCTATCCTATCTATGCTTCTTCAATTTGATTATTTTCCAAACAAGGCAATGCAACTACAACTTTTAACAAATCACCTATCCTTTATTTTGGCGTAGCCCTCTATCTCCTTCATCGTTTGCCCCTCAACATTTTGTTCATTATCTATAGCCTATTGAATCGTATATTGGGTGATGAGGGCGTAGCCCGAGACTTAGAAAATAACCCACAAATAAGAGAATAATTTTATTATTCAGAAAATGGAGCTTCTTACATGCAGAGGATCTCAAATCCCCAAGTTCTACAACACATGCAAGTTACATAAAGCTACAGAATAACCCTTTCATAATATGTGAGCTTATCCCCAAAAATTTACCCAAAAATTAGAAACCTACACATAAATAGAGCTCCCCATTAGTTTGGAGCGAAAACAACATTTAAATTTGAGTTTAGGCAGTTTGGTGCCGAAAATTTACAACAAGAAGTTCAAATTTCAAAAGAGCATTTGCAATTGTATCTTCTAGAAAGTGCGCCAACTTCCCGGGGCCATAACTTTTGATTCGGGACTCCGATTCGCGAACCGTTTGAACCGTTAGAAAGGTCTCGAAGTCAATAACGCACTCAAAATTTGCTACGCCAATTTTGGAAAGTTTTGGGGCCATTCTGGGAACTCTAAGTGCCTCAAATCTAACTCGAAAGATTTTTCAGGTGCAAATTTGGGAAACTAAAACTGCAATATCTTTCAACCCATGAACATAAAATAAAAACCGTAAATTGGGAATTTCATTATGATGAAAAGGGTATCCAAAAATGTAAAAAAATCTAAAAACTGAGAAACTTGAAATTTAACTATTTTTGGGTGATGCAAGATTGCCCTTGCACCACTGGATGCTCCTGCATCGGACACCTAGGGTAATTTGAGAAGTGACCTCGTCACATCTTGATGGTTGAGGAAAACCCAACCAATCAACTACTACCTTAGATAGCTAGGATGAATCTTCCACAAGCCTTTCTCTCCATTTCACCATATATTCTTCATACTGCCTGTTTCTGGTACTCCTTCCCACATGACTATCCAAGATTGCTTTAATCTCCTCCCTTTCTGAAGTAGGTGCTGGAATGCCATACTGTCCTATTGCTGGTGCTTCCTCCGTTCCACCTTCATGATACTCTGTCAAATCTGAAATGTTGAATACAGGGGAGATGTTGATTCCATCAGGGAACTCTACCTCATATGCATTCCCTGAATCATGCTTCTTCAAAATCTTATAGGGACCGAACTTCTTCATCTTCAATTTGTTATATGTTCCCACTGGAAACCTTTCTTTCCTCAAGTGGACCATAACTTCATCACCAATCTGAAACTCCTTATACCTCCTCTTCTGATCTGCCTTAGCCTTATACTGCATATTCATCTTGTTAATATGCTCTCTTACCTTCTCATGTATATCCTTGATGTATTAGCAAAATCTTGACTTAGAAAGCGCCTTTCTTCTCTTGGTCCATCTTCTCAATTAGATACATTACGGGGCTGCCATACACAATACGGAATGGTGATCTACGGTCTTCTATTAGCCAAATTGTTGTAAGAAAATTCTGCCTAGGGTAAGATCAAGTCTCATCCCTTGGGTTTATCTCCTACCAAACATCTCGGTAGGTTATCCAGACTCCTATTAACAACCTCTGTCTACCCATCTGTTTGTGGATGGTGTGAAGAACTGAACTTCAACATGTGACTTCTTCACAAAAGGTCCTCAAAAGTACCCACAAATTTGGTGTCACAATCACAAACAATACTCTTTGGTAGACCATGGCCTCACCACCTTTGAAGAACAAGTCCAGCAATGTGGGTGCGCCCATACGGTCTTCGTGGAATGAAATATGACATCTTCGAAACCTATCAACCACCACAGATTGAATCATTCCCTCGTTGTGTCCTTGGCAAACCAAGAACAAAGTCCATACTTATATCCTCCCATGGCCTCGCTAGTACATGTAAGGGCTGATATAAGCCTGTATTCTGGCTCACTCCTTTAGCCATCTGACATACCCTGCAGTTTTGTACAAACTTCTTCACATCCTGTGACAACTGAGGCCAATAATAATGCTCACGGATAATGGCAATGGTCTTATCCCAACCAAAATGTCCTACCATTCCTCCACTATGCTTCTCCTTTATCAGGTTCTCCCTCATGGAACTCCTCGGGATACACAATTGACTTCTCTTAAATAACATGCCATCCTGGATTATGAAATCCAGCCACCTTGTCCTGTCCACTGTAACAGGTTCCTTGCAAGTTTTCCAAGCCTCTGCAAAATCAAGATCTTTTGCATATAGTGTCTTGAGTTCATTGAACCCAACCACTTCAATCTGCATCTTTGTCATCAATGTATGCCTCCTACTTAAGGCATTTGCAACCTATTCAACACTCCTATGTTTCAAAACAAAGGTATAACTCATAAAAAACTCTACCCATTTCATATGCCTCTGATTTAATTTTTCCTAACTATTTAGGTACTGCAAGGCCTGATGATCAATATATAGAACAAATTCCTTCGGTAACAAATAATGTCTCCATTTCTTTAATGCTTCAACTATTGCATAAAATTTCTGATCATATACAAAATACTTTCTCTTGGCATGTTAACTTTTCTATTTGAAATAAACCAATGGGCTTACCTTCCAGCTCAACATTGCTCCAATGGCACAACCAGCATCTAATCCACAGAAAATACCTTGTTAAATGGGAAGGCTAGAGCAGGCTCCTCGCCGCATACCTTTAGCAGTTCAAAACTTTGCAGCTCCGGTGCTCCACTTGAATTCTTTTCATCCTCTCATTGTTTGATGAAATTCCACAAATACTACTGAAGTTTCTAATGAACTTTCTATAAAAACTAGCCAAACCATGAAAGATCTCACCTCGGTAGCAGTTCTTGGGGTAGGCCATTCCAGAATAGCCTTCACCTTCTCTGGGTCCATCTTGAGACCTTCTGCCGGGACAACAAATCCCAAGTACATTAACTCTCTTCACAAAACTGTACTTCTTTAGATTAATCAGCAGTTTCTCTTCTCTTAACTTCTCAAAGGCTCTCCGAATATGCATCAGATGCTCATCCAACATCTTATTGAAAATCAAAATATCATCTAAATACACAATAACAAAACTTCCTAGAAATTATTTTAGTACCTCGTTCATGGTACGCAGATATGTTAGGTGCATTAGTTAGCGGCATGACTAACCACTCATACAGGCACTCTTTGGTCTTGAAAGGAAGTCTTCCATTCATCTCCCTCTCGAATCCGGATGCAGTGATATCCTCTTAGGATCATCTTTGTAATCTTGGCTCCATTCAAGCGATCCATCAAGTCATCCATCCTTGGCGGAAATTTGTACTTGATTGTTATCTTGTTTATGGCTCGGGAATCTGTACACATCCTCCACTCCCCATCCTTCTTTGGTGCTAGTACTGCAGGTACTGCACATGGACTCAAACTCTCCCGTATCAAACCCTTTCTCAACAACTCTTGAACTTGTTTATTCAACTCCTCATTTTCTGCTGGAGTCATTCTATGAGCTGCCTTATTTGGCAAACTGGCTCTAGGAATCAAGTCAATCTGATGACTGATCTTCCTTATTGGTGGTAAACCCTCAGGTACATTATCAGAAACAATATCCTGAAACTCATCCAACATCCCAAAAACTTCTTCTGGAACCTTCTCACTATCCTCCTTACTCACTCTAGGAATCAATGCATAACACACATGCTCATGCTTCATACCTTCTAAATTTTTTCTTCCATCTACATAAAAAATTCTAGCACTCTGCATACCTTTTCTTTGGTCTCCTTAGGTTTCAACTTGTGCCGAACCCCATCCTTTGTCAAGGAATAAGTGTTTGCATGGCCATCATGTAGCTAGCCTATCAAGCCCCACGGCCTCCCCAACAACGTTGACATACATCCATGGGGATGATATCACAGAGTACCTCATTATGGTAGCTCTCGATCTTGAACTTTACTAGGCACTGCTCATTGACTAAAACTTTGTGGTCTTTCTGCAACCAGGCAATCCGGTATGGATGCGGGTTCCTTTCCCTCTTCAACTTCAACTTTATGACCATCTCCTTTGACACCAGATTATCAGTGCTCCCACCGTCAATAATGACATCACAACATTTTCCTTCACACTTGCACCTGGTGCGAAACAGATTCTTCCTCTGTTCTGGTTCCTTTTCCTCAGTCACTAGGGCTCTCCTAATCACTAGGGCTTCTCCCCTTTCAGCATCATCTAAATGTTCAGATTGGGCCTCCTCATCTGCATACGCAACCCTTCCACGACCTTCTGGCCTTTTGTCTGCCCTTCCTTGGTGTTGCGGGAATTCATCCGACAATGCCCTTCTTCACCCTGCTGGAAACATGTTCCTTTGAAACCACCTCTTCGGATCCTTGTCCATATCTCCCTCGTCCTCTACCTCTTTGATCACCACGCTGTTTTGATCATGAGGGGTGGTAGGATTGTCATTTCTTTGGCTTCGGTTGGTACCCACATCTTCACTTTTCTTTTCATCATCATTTCGGCTTCCTGAAAGGTCTTCCATTGCCCCTTCCACTTTGACCTCCTTGTCCTTTTTGCTTGCCATCAAATCTTTTGTTTAGCTTCTCTTCCACCTTCAGAGCAAAATGATACACATCCTCAATGGTGGTCATTCTGACTAGGCTTAACTCCTCCTGAATGCTCGGTCGTAACCCATTAAGATATCGGGCTACCTTCTCCTTATTGGCCTCTATGACCCGTTCTGATGATTATCTTGTGAAAATCTTCAGTATATTCTTTCCAGATCTGCTTCCTTGCTTCAACCCTTGCAATTTCTTCAACAGATCTAACTTCGTAGTCCTGGTATGAACTGCTTTTTCAGTTTCTCTACCATGCGATCCCATCTGGTGATCTTGCCTTTTCCTCTTCGATTTCTTTCCAACTAGACCTCTTTCCACCAAATACTGGCATGGCCCTTCAGCTTCATTTTCGCAAACTTAACCCGATCTGGGTCCTCTATTTCCTCATACTTAAAATATTCTTCTAGCTCGTTGATCCAGTCGATCAACTCTTCCGGGTTCAGACTTCCGGAATAACTGGGGACTTCTGCTATGGTTATTTTCCCGATCTTTGAAATGGCCCTTATTAGCCACATTTGGTCTTGATCAATTGCTTATTCTTCCACTTCTACATCTAAACCTTCTTCCTCTCCTTCATCCTCACTTTCCTCCCTCGGGTTTAACCCTCTTTTCAACTGTTCTTGTAACACATCAGTCTGTCTCTGGAGGGCTGCCAGTGCATCTCTTCCACCAGCATTTCTGCCGCCTCGACTACCTTTGGCACCACCACGCCTACCAGGCATCACTCTTGGAGGCATCTTTCTTGACCTCGACCCACAACCATGGTCCTGGTGTGAACTTCCTCACGATCGGCGATCTGTCCACACGCTCAAGAAAACCCGCTCTGATACCACTTGATGAGGGCGTAGCCCGAGACTTAGAAAATAACCCACAAATAAGAGAATAATTTTATTATTCAGAAAATGGAGCTTCTTACATGCAGAGGATCTCAAATCCCTAAGTTTTACAACACATGCAAGTTACATAAAGCTACAGAACAACCTTTCGCAATATGTGAGCTTGTCCCCAAAAAGTTACCCAAAAATTAGAAACCTGCCCATAAATAGAGCTCCTCACTAGTTTGGAGCCAAAACAACATTCAAATTTGAGTTTAGGCGGTTTGGCGCCAAAAATTTACAACAAGAAGTTCAAATTTCAAAAGAGCATTTGCAATTGTATCTTCTAGAAAGTGCGCCAACTTCCCGGGGCCATAACTTTTGATCCGGGACTCCGATTCGTGAACCGTTTGAACCGTTGGAAAGGTCTCGAAGTCAATAACATGCTCAAAATCTACTACGCCGATTTTGGCAAGTTTCGGGAACTCTAAGTTCCTAAAATCTAACTCGGAAGATTTTCAAGTGCAAATTTGGGAAACTAAAACTGCAATATCTTTCAACCCAGGAACAGAAAATAAAAACAGTAAATTGGGAATTTCATTATGACGAAAAGGGTATCCAAAAATGTAAAAACATCTAAAAACCGAGAAACTTGAAATTTAACTATTTTTGGGTGATGCAAGATTGCCCTTACACCACTGGATGCTCCTACATCATTAGGTTATCAATTTTCCCCTGCCATTGCATTTTTGTGAATTTCTTAAGCCTCTTCATTATCTATTTTGGGTGCTCTGTATTTCATTCCTTCTAGGGAAATTTTTTTGAGGCCATTTGCTTGATGTTTAACATCGTCTGCTTTTACTCGGCGTCAATCTATGGCATGGCATCAGCCTAGCCATGGCCGACGGTTGGATGCCTCTTCTCTTTCCCTATGGTCTGTCGCTTAGCAGCGCTTAGGGTTAGCTTGCATATACTTTGGGTACCGTTCAGTGCGAGTTCATTTCCTACATTATATATTAATATTGAACACTTCAATTTTTTTATTCCGATAGTTATACTGTATGTTGTGATTTCTTTTTATGAATTGTATATATTGGATACTATGTTATGAGATTCCTTCCTACATATTACATTGGATATTCATTATGTTTGGTATTACATCTGATATACTATACTTGGTATTCAATGAATGTATATTATGCTTGGTATTCAAAGCTTTATGTTTAATATTCGATGAAAATACAATATGTTTGGTGTTTGATGCTTTATGTTGGTATTCGATGAAAATACATGTGTCTTATGATTCAATATTTGATATATATATATACATATTTATATATGTATGTATATATATATGTATATATATATGTGTGTGTGTGTGTGTGTGTGTGTGTATGTATGTATGTATGTATATGTATGTATGTATGTATGTATGTATGTATGTATGTATGTATTATGTTTTTAGTAAAATAATAATTCTACTCATGTGATTAATTGATTATGTAGATAGGTAAATTGGTTAATTAAGTAGATTGAAATGATTTACTTATATTTAGATAATTGAAAGATTTGTTTAAATAAATGAATTAGATTATCTTTTTGTTAATTAATGAATGCTGATTTCTTTTATAATTATTTAATAGTTGAATTGTGAATTCACCATGTAATTAGTTATTGAGAATAACTGTTATTGTGGTAAATGGTTCATGAAGTGAATTGGTGGCTAAGTTAATGAGTAACGTGAAATGTGGAAAAATTTGTCTTATATGGAGTATTTCATGGTTGTATTGAATGCTTGTATTTAATATGGTGTGTGATTATTGGGATTGGGGTGATTTTGGTAATTGTTTAAAAGTGGGAGTCATTTGTGTAAAATTGCTAAGGTTGACTTCTAGAGGTTAGGAGGGATTATTTTTGTATGTATGGTTCTTATGATGGTTTCATTTTGGAAGTGGCTTGGTAATATATT
The DNA here is from genome assembly GCA_007258455.2 of Sequoia sempervirens. NCBI lineage: Eukaryota > Viridiplantae > Streptophyta > Pinopsida > Cupressales > Cupressaceae > Sequoia > Sequoia sempervirens. The sequence goes on from VDFB02034650.1 coordinate 38,770, forward strand.
GTGATGTGTGCAAGATGGTCAATGCCTTGCACTGTGTTTGGATTCATGTGATTATGATAAGTATGTAAGATGGTAAATTCCTTGCTTGATGTGTAGGGTTTACTAGTTGCAAGTAGGGGGAGTGGCTCTCAATGGGGGCCAGAATCCAAAGTGGTGTCCAAGAAAACCCATTGGAGGGTTTCTTAATCCAGTGATAACCTTAATAATAAATTTGGGGGAAGTGTAGAATTCACATTAAACAATATAATGGCATGCCTCACTCATGGATCAAGTGCTCATTTAGGCTTGAGATAAGATGGGAAGACCTGGAATGGAAAGAGCAACTACCTTGTCCTCATGAAAGGTATGTTGGTTCCGCATGAGTTTGTATGGGGGTCAGGGATCGGGAGAGGCTGCCAGGAAAACCTAGATGGGGGTCGGGGCCTAGGAAGATCTACTAGGACAACCCATATCAAGCTATGTGATGACACTCCTCCCTATTGCAGTCTAGCATTCCCTAGTTGTATTTTCTCCTTTTGTTGTGTGAATGCCTCTAGAAGTGAAGCAAGTTTTGTATGTGATGTTGGTATTGTTAGCAGTGTTGTGTTGGAGTCATGTATGGCCCTTGTTTATGTTAGTTAGTTTTCTTCATGAATTTTTATATGATGTGGGACCTTGTGTTATCTCCTAGCACAGGGGGTGGACCTTAGGGTTCCACATGGTTGGGAGGTTGTTGCTTTTTTCTCCATTGGTTATTCTTGTTGCATGTTTGTGTGCATGGAGATTGTTCTTGTGTCATGGACTCCTGATCCTCTTCCTGTTCCAGTTCGAGAAGAAAACCTTTTGTGTATATGTATTAGATTGTATAACAAATGTATCTCTTATTGTAATCTGATGTATTCTTTCCACATGTACCAATGGAGGCATTGATGTAAATATTGTAACGATGTGACATATATTGATGTATTCTCCTTGTAATGAATATTGTAATGTAATGCATCTTGCATGTGTAGTTGTTAGAAATGATCTTTAATGTTGATTATCCGTTGACATGTTATGTAGGTAAGTAATGTAGAATCATTTAATGTGGTGTTTTAAAATGAACCTTGCTTATTGGATAAATCATGTTATCTTTGTAGATAATGGAATGATACTAGATATCTTGATTAATAGTTATGTGAGTAGCGTAGTCGAGGAACCTTAGAGGACCTAGATTTAGATTAATATGTTATGCAATCTATTGTTATTTCATTCTTAAAAAAAAAAAAATTGTTCCATTGATGTGACGTAGTTAGTGTTGTCCTTTGGGATTCCTTGGCAGGGCTTTACACCTGGTATCAGAGCCTAGGTTCATGCACTGGGTGCTCTGGATACATCTGAGGCCATTATGTGGGAAAGTAGTGTAACTTTAATAGTTAACCTTTGCAGCTTTCTGTTTTACATTTTCTTGGTTGTACATTCCCTAGACCTTACCTTATATTTGTTCATGCTTGTACTCTTTCTGTCTTCTCTCTAGAAATTATAGCTATTTGCATTATGTGTATTCATATTTTGTGCCTGCCTTTTTGATATGAGCAATTGTTATATGATACCATGTGATATTTGTTTCTCTTGTAGTTTTTTTTAGTACTTGTTGAATGCTAATATGGTGTTGAGTGTATGATTGATCATTTCGTATGTATTCCCTTAAATGATGTTACCATGAATGCTCATACGACTAGCTTTATTACAAGTCCAAGTAGTATGTTTACCTTTCTTATAAATAGTAGGATAATGTGCTTGTGTTCCACATAATAATTTGATTTAGAATATATCATAATGCATATGCAAACAATTTGCTTAGTATGCATATATTGGATGAACGATGTCTTTCTCTCTCCCCTCTTTCTTTTTCAAGTTTGATATGAAATATAAAAGATGTTGATTTATGATGTTCTATATCAGTTAGATCTATGGAGTTTACATATATGTGATATTGTATGCAATTTTTTTTTTGGTATAGTTTCACCTCTCAGTAAGGAATCAGGAATTATCTGTTGCATTTGTAATGTTAGGAGATGCCATGGAGTATTGGAATTTTCACATTTGAGAGCATGTAATACAACGATGCATTGTAGATAATGATGTTATGTCTAGAAAATTTGATCATTCTTGTGTGATCTTACTTAATTGGCACATATATATATGCATTGATTAATTGACAACTCTCCCTCTCTCGTCTCTCTTATCTAAAAATTATATTCATAAGGACACTATTTAGGGATGTATTATACATCAATAGAGGCATTGAATGCTTAGTAAGGAATAAAATCTGAATTGCATAAAAATAAAATGCTTGTTTAGAATGGAAATTTTGTATCTAGGAGTTCATGCATCGCATCTAGGACTCTATTTTTTAAAAGTAAGTAGGTAGAACACCTTTGCATGGATAGTATAGGAAATTATTATGAAATAATGGATTAAAAGACCATGTTATAGCATAGGTGTTGGAGAGGGAAAGGATGGTGTACTGCTTGTAAAGTGTGCATAGAAAGTTTGAAATCATTCCTTCGTGTCCCTATTTGATTTGGAAATATGGATGTTTTAGATCTATAAGAGATCTGTGTGGTTGGAGGTAATGTATAAATGTTGCATTGATGAATGAATAGGCTAAGTAATGGTATTATTTTCTTACCTTATCTGAATTCCAAAGGATGTGTGTGTGTTCAATAAGTTTTAGTAGAAAGGAATAATAATGAGGTAAATAATATTGTATAATGAGGAACTGGGTGACTAAATTGCTTTGTGGCATTATGAAGAGCATTCCATCTATCTGTATCCTATGCATTGTGCATTGTGAATGATATGGTGTAGTAGCAAATCATAAATAGAGAATCTAAAATTAGTTTTCATTATATTTATGATCTTGTGAATGAGATATCAGAATGAACTTTGGATAAGTACTAAGTGTATACCTTGTGTGCCCAGGTGTGAAATACTATATTTCTCTCTCTCTCTCTCTTGTATATGTTCTTTACATAAAGGATGACTTCATGAACTCTATTGTGTAAGGAAAATGTTTTATTGCATTTGAAAGATAGTAAATGAATGTAAGAAAGTAGGAAACCAGGATTGTTTGATTGCTGTCCAAATTTGCTTAAGAGAGAGATGTATTTATAACCCAATGGCCTAATGTGTCTAGTGTGCAATCTCTAAGTGTGCTAAGGACAATGTGGTCTTAAGTGTCGTGTAGCGGTTACTCCCTTCGGCGTGGTTGATATTAGTCACCTCATTTTATGGTTATGGTTGGTATGGCATTTTTCCAAGATATGTCTTAAATTTGTGTTTTGTTATGCTGAGGGCTATCATGTTTTATTTTGATTTTCTTATGCTAGGATTAGCCACCGAACTCCTTTCTTTTCACTTATTTTGTGACACTTGTCATGTTTTATTCATTAGGGGTGTTGGATTGCCGACATTTTTTGTGATTTAATGTTGAAATTGATAATTTCTCCTCTTGGGTATTCTTTTTCAATCTCTTTTGGTGGTCATTCCAAATTTTTGGTATTGTTGGGCCTAGTTTTATTTGCTAAGTGTTTTATCTATCAGGTTCAATTTGAACTTTTGATAGTGTGTTAAGGGAGAATACCGTAGAGATTGGAGCCGGTCATGTTGGGTAACTAGATGGTATAATGTAGATTTGAATAAATGAAATGTGTTTTCACGATGAGATGCATTTGTAACCTTTTGATCATATGGGATGCTAGAGAAAAGTGTGTTTGAGATAAAGAAGTTCACATAATATGTGATAGTTAGATGATAATGAACTATAAATTATTTCAAAAAATGATCATGTAAGTTTTTGTAGAGTTAATTAATATGAATGTCAATGTGGATTTTATTTGAATATAGTGTGTGTTAGAAGTTATAAAAATGCGTTGATACTCTTTTCCTTTCTTCCTGGTTGAGGCTTTACTACGGTTTAAGTTTAGAGGGTTATGTGAGAATGTTGATATGTTTCATACACCATGCATCTTGTTTTTCATAATGAATTATGGTTTTGGATGTTGTAGGATATATTAATTGTAATTAGGTTGGAGAGCTTGTTTCAAACCTTCACTCTTATAAATGTATGCTTTGGCCCTCAGTAATGTAGAGGAGTGTGTTTGACTAAATGTTGTTTAGTGTAATATTAGCACTTTTATTGCTTATATAGGTGGTAGGATAGGATTGACATGGTCGAAAAGAGTAAGTTATTGTGTTTTGTGTTCTATGGATGCCCACTCTATAATGAGAATGTTGAATGAAAATCTTACCCTGCAAGGATGTCTGATGGAGTGGTAGCTTTTGGTAGGTGTATGAGTGAATTGGTGTGTTTAATGTAATTATTGAAAAGTGATGTATCTTGTTGTATTATTTAAAAAATGCATTCATTGTGAAAACCATGTGACATAAAGGAAATCTTTGCTAATATTATCCTACTTTAGGAATGAGGAAAAGGAAGAAAAGGAGTAGGTTAGGAAATTTCTACCTGTTGATGAACTCTAATCATAGGTAAGTTAGATATCTTGCTTGTATTTACATTAAAGGAAAGGTAAATGTGGTATTATTTAAATAAATAAATAAATTTTAGGACTAATGTGTGCATGTTTTCATCTTAACTTTGCGACTTCTAGGAGTAAGTTGAATCTTAGGGGGGAGGATGTATTGCCCCTCCATGTTTCAACATTTATGATGCTTATGTTAGATGATGTATTAGGATATTAGCATGCTAACCCTTGTTGATGATTTTATGCATAAATGATCTAAGGGGTGTTAATGCTTTATGATTATGATAACCCCTGTTTAATGATTTTATTTAAGGATATTTGATGAAATACTAGCGTTTAATAATGATATGCTTAGATCATTGTCATGACTATGTGTGATGATTTATGTAGGACTTATCACGTGTGTTTATAGATATGCTCATCATATTGATATGTGCTTATGGATATTCTAATGACTAATGGAATAGTGATGTTATATGTTGATTAGTCTTTGATTATCTTGATGATGATTATGACATGTTTATGAGTATGCTAGAAATAGAATGTGCTACCTTATTTTGGAATGTTTTATGATTATTGATGTTACGAGATGTTATCTGATCATGACTATTATGCGATTATCTTGTGACTGTTCTTATCTTGTTTGTTATGCAAATGATTGTTATGAGTTGATCTAATTACTTGGTGATGTTCTTACTAAGATGTTTGGGTGAAAGGGACAGTGTCGCATCACTCACTTGTGAGTACCCTACGACGCTACAATCCCCTTTCACGGTGTGCCTTATTATATGTATATGTATATGCACGATTGTGTTATGTTTTGCAGGTTGCAAGTACTAGGCATCAACTCCACTTGAATTGGAAGGTCTAAGACTTCCTTAAACCCAATGGAATAGTTGATCAGAGATAGCACTTGGTCCCCTACCCTATCCGTCATCCTTGAAGAGGATGAGTATCCAGTTTTGCACTTGTTAGTGTTGTTAGTATGGTTGGTATGGTTAGTCAGTGTTGTTTGTGGTCTTGCTTTTCGACTGTGCATAGTGGTCAAGTATTGATTGGCATTTGGTTTATTTAATTTAGAAATGTTTGATTTATGCTTTGGTTATTTGTTGCATTAAAATAAAATTATTAAGTTAAAAAGGTAGTTTCGATAAGTAAATATAAATGCTTATATATAATCATAGTTATGATAAAATAAATTATAACATAATGTTAAAGTTAATAAATAACATGTTATGCGTATCAAAAAAATAAATAACATGTTACAAAAATGAGTTATAAAGTTAATTATTAAATGTAAATAAATCGGAGTATGTCTTGATAAATAAATATAAAAAGTAAATACATATATAACCTTAGTGAATAATAAAAATAATACGATAAATTAAAGGATTTAAATTAATTAAAAATTAATTATTGTATGAAGGGAAGACTAATTTAATGAATTAAAAGTTAATTATTAATTGTTAAAGTTGGTTGGTTTTCTAGGAAAACGAACAGTCTCCCTCTCCCTGTAAATATTTTCCTTATGGAAGATTTTTCAGGCTGTTTGGCGGAAGGAAGTAAATTGTCTACAAAAAATTCAAATGTTGTTGATTTTGTGGGGATTGGGATTCTGGAAAAATTGATTGGGGATTCTGGAAGAATTGATTGGGGATTTGGAGAGATTGGAGTTGCAAGTTGGGAATTCGGAGCTCGACATCAAATCTCTAGCCCAGCTGAGTGATTGGATCTAGGTTACATTATTTTTTTTTCTGAATTTTATCTTTGTTTTTGAAACGAATGCTTGAATGTTTATGCTATCTGGAAACGAAACATTTTTTTGTTTAGTTATTTCCAAATTGAAACAATTATTAAATTCTTTCTCTGAAGATTTCCAAATCCCTTTTCTATAAATCGTTTTGTGCATATTCTGTAATCTTATGTAGCCATGAAACCACATTTCTTTTGGGTATTTGGTTTAATTCATCTATCCTATCTATGCTTCCTCAATTCAATTGTTTTCCAAATAGGGAAATGCAACTGCAACTTTTGACAAATCACCTATCCTTTATTTTGGCATAGCCCTCTATCTCCTTCATCATTTTCCCCTTAGCATTTTGTTCATTATCTATAGCCTATCGAATTGCATACTGGGTTATTTGTTTTCCCTTGCCATTGCATTTTTATGAATTTCTTAAGCCTCTTCATTATCTATTTTTGGCGCTCTGTATTTCATTCCTTCTAGGGAAATTTTTTTGAGGTTGTTTGCTTGATTTTTAGCATTGTCTTCTTTTACTTGGCGTCAATATGTGGCATGGCACCAACCTAACCATGGTCAGTGGTCAGATGCCTCCTCTCTTTCTGTGTGGTCTTCCGCTTAGCAACACTTAGGGTTAGCCTGCATATACTTTAGGTACCGTTCAATGTGAGTTCATTTCCTATGAGTTCATTCATGGCTCAAGGGGGTCGGGGCCTAGGAAGATTTCCAGGACAACCCATATCAAGCTATGTGATGACACTCCTCCCTATTGTGGTCTAGCATTCTCTATTTGTCATGTAGGTTTCATCATCTCTCTCATAGATTCATCATGGTGGATTTATCCCATGATTATTTAGTCTTTCATTGTTGTCACCTTTATTATGTAATGATGAGGTTGTCTTATTGTTGTTGTTTAAATGAAAGGTTGTTCCATCAAGTTTTTTTTTGAGAATGTTGGCTTGGGACATTACACTATAAGAATTGGGAGTATTCAATCTATTCTTATTCATATACAAAAAGGATAATTTTTTTATTCTATTGGGTTCCAAATAACTTATCACATAGGAATCAGTCCAATTCAATCTAAGGAAATATAATTTTAAAGGGGGATTGATTAGCTCTTCAACAAAACGTGAGTGATTAAAGGATAATTGCTCAAAGTGAATATTATGTCCTTCACTTTGATCTTTGCTAGAACCAATAGAGAGTTCCTAGAGGTATCCTTAATAATATTTAGCACAACTAAAAATTGGTAAATTAAAAGTGCAAAATTAGTATCCAATGTATACCTAGTCCCAAAAGTTATCACTAGACTAAGTACCAACCTCCTATATACATAAAGCATCTATTAAGATGATGAAGACATCATTGTGTAACTTCAATATGTAGGTATATAGGAAATGATTCTATGGTAAAATCCTTTAGGCTTGCTATAAATATTTCTCTAGATAATTCATTAAATCATGATATTCATACAAAATAACATTCCTAATTGTAGTTCTAAATGTAAATCTTGAAGGGTCTTAATTGGAGGCTGGTTTTTTTAGTTGGTTGCAGGTTGTCCTTTTTGCAGCTTTGTTTTTGGTTTGTAAAGGGTTTCGGGTCCCTTCAAAACCTATTTTTTCCCTAATCAAAAACATTCCTAATTGTAAATTATTGATAAAATATATTTTTATTTTGGGTGTATAGAGGGTAATAGGATTTTGTAACTGATGCCTTAATGGGTTATAGATAATATTTTTCCAATAATAAGAACACATTAAAATAACAATAGAGATATGGTAACAAGCAATCAAACATATTTAATAATCCTTATCCAAACTCCAAAAATATATTTGCACAATAAGGAAAATACCATTAAAAATAATATTTGTAATGAATTAAAGTGTTGTGAAACTTATCAAATTTGTATTACAATCATACCAAAAAGTAAAAAAGAGGAAACCCTAAGCTATAATTCTATCATAATTCACCACTTATAAATTTCCCTACGAATATACAAATAACCAAGGAAATATTCAATTATAGACATCTAGTATAAATGAACTACCTCTTTGAGATTTACAAAACATGTTACTTAACAAGTGATTAGACTTGTGGGAGTTGAAACCTAGCACTTGTAGTTGTATAGAAATAGAGAAATGAATAACTACAATTATAACAAATGAACTAATATTTATAGTAGTCTTTGAATTTATTATGGGCATATAATTGAGAGATAGATATTATTAATGTGTCATGTGAAATAAAATTAGATCTCATGAAATCTAGTGAAAAGGTCGCTTGGAATAGGCATAGGATCATTGGTATCTAAAACTTCAACCATTGCATTCATGACAACATGGCCATTCTTACCATCCATCATAATTTTTTCAGAAATATGTACACCTCTAGATATAACCATGGTAATTTGAGTACGAAAAATCCTTATGGAGTATTAGAGTGTCAAATAAATAAATTGATGGCATCACATTGTGAAGTTTAGGGTTGTAGTTGGGATGAATAGGGGAAAATGCAAAATTTCAATGAAGGTTGGGAAATAAAAAAAGGGGATGCAAGAATTTGACATGGAACTAGACCTAGGAAGTTGAATTAATGATGGAAGTTTATAAGTCTAATAGAGTTCCAAAAAATGGGTAAATATGGCAAAAGGGTTATTATGGAGAAATGTAGGAAAAAATTGTGGGGGCGAAAATGAGGATTGGAAATTAGAGTGAAGGTCTAGATGTCCAATAGAATTTGCAAGAAGAGATTGAGACGAAATATAAGGAAAGACAATGGGACTAGATGTCCATAGGTGGACAATAATTTTGTAAGGAATATTTGGAAATGAGGTGGATAAACTTGTGGAAGTTGACATGGGAAGTGGATGAAATGGAAGAAGGAAAGATCTAGATTCATGAAAAAATTCCACAAGGGGGAAGAGATGAGATACTTTAAGAAAGGATGGGAGTTCTAGACCACCATCAAGATTTCATACAAGGATTAAAAAAGGGAAAATGGAAGGAAGGAAGGGTGATGAATTTTAATGGGGGTTCAATGAAAAATAAGAGGTCAAGATAGGACTTTAAACATGTAGGTGATGTCTAATAGTCCATAAAAATTATGTAAATCTATAAGAATAGTAGAAAGTGACAAAAGTATTCCCATACTAAGGAAATTCATTGATTTTTCAACTTCGATCGTTTGATAAGGATAGTGATATATGAAAAAGAATAACACAACCAATTTTGGCTTAAATTGGACCCATTGGAAGATTTCTTAAATCGATAATAGGTGATGGGTAAAATAATGCCTAGATCACAAAGGGGGATAAGATATTGGTAAATTTTGACACTATTAAATTGAGTCCCAACTTATTCCACATCAACTCATATTTTTAATAGATATGAGGGAGAAATAAAAGGTTTTAGATTTTATGATCCTTCCAAAAGGGATATCATTCTACTTAAAAGGCTCACATTCTAGAATCTCCCTTATCTAATTTATTGATAATATTATTGAATCTTTTAATTCTAGAGAAAATTATGAACCATCCTCATACACTTATTCTAATCATCCCTCCAAAATACTTGAGTGGGTTCAATCCTGAATTGAAGATTTAAATGAAGAACTTTCTCTTCTTCCTAACATGACTAGAAGTCAACATACATATATTGCCTTAATGAAACTATATGAAATCCAACCCCAAACATTTGAAAAAGTAAATAAAAAATTAAAAAATTAAAAAAATTCCATGCAATTAGAATAGAATTATCCTATTAAAAATAAAAATTGGGAACTTGTTCCACCACCCTTTAATCAAAATATAATTATCACTGACTTTTTAATATTACATATGACCATCAAGGGAATATTGATAAATATAAATATAAATTGGTAGCTAAAGTATTTCCAACAACATGGCATAGATTATGATGAATTTTTTGTGCATGTAGAAAAAATGACAACTATTAATTTAATCCTTGCTCTAGCTACCCAAAATAGGTGGGATTAATAAAATGGATGTTGAAAATGAGTTCTTAAATTAAATTTTACAAGAAAAATATATATGCATCAACCTCAAAGTTTCTTACAAATAAATAAAGAAAAATATGCATATAAACTCAAAAAATCACTTTATGGACTCAAAAAGGCTCCTTGATCTTGGTATTCCAAATTAAATAACTTTTTTCAAAAGCTAGGTTTTTGTAATTGTAATTTGTTTCAAATTTGAAAATGATCATATAACTATCATTCTATTAAATATAGAAAAAAATATCATCACATAAAACCTCACACTCTTGATAGGGGAATACAAGTAAGAACTCAATCTTACCTTTCAAATGACTAATTTAGGCCTTTTTTATCATTTCCTAGAAATGTCAATTTTTCAAGATCACTATCAAGAAAAATATGTTTGAAACTTAATTTCAAAGTTCAATGTGTCTAATTGAAAACCATCATAACTATTGAAATTTGTATGTCTAATATGTCTAAGGCACACGCAGACGAATTGGTGGAGCGCGAGAAGGGAAACCCTAAGGGACGCGTGGGCGATGTGCAGGCTAATGGCGTAGGTGGAGGCCAGGGTGGCGGCTCTTCTCTGGCCATCTCTGTTGTGAACGAGTCTGTTGTTCCGTCCGTGGCAGACTGGGTTGGTGGTGTTGCTGTCCAGGGAGGCAACAAATCGAATGTTTTGGAGAAAAATGAGCATTCTAAGCGCAAAAGCCTTGTTGCGAGGGCTTCTTTGAGGGCGTTTCATTCAGGGGGTTTGTCAAATAGAGGGTTTATTCCTATTGCAAATACCATTTCTATTGACTTGGAAATTGAGACGATAGAGGAAATTGATGAGATTGATTCAGAGCTCTCCATTCATGGAGTAATCTGTCAGCTTAGGGGTTTTTGGCCTAGCCTCCCTCAGCTGCACTCTTGGATTTCCAACGAATGGGAGCCGCTAATTTCTAGTAAAGTTCATATTTTCTCCATGGCTAAGGGGTTTTTTGTTGCCAAGTTTGACAATGCTCAGGATAGAAACACAATTTTATGTGACAATTTTTTTAGCTAGGAGGACAAATTTATGTTGATGATTAAGCCTTGGCATTCTAATTTCAATCCTACCTCTGAAACTTTCAATAAGATCCTGATTTGGGTTCAGCTGCCAAATCTTCCCCTCCACTTATGGAATGACCCTCTTTTGGAAGAAGAGGGTGATGCCCTTGGTGATTTTTTGTTGGTGGATGATGAATCCTCTGACATTTTTCATTCCACCTTTGCTCGCATATTGGTTGAAATGGATATCTCAAAAGGATTGCCTGCTGAGATTTTACTTAAATATCCTAAGGGTTCTTGGGTCCAATCTTTGGACTATGAAGGGATTCCCTTTCATTGTAGAAGATGTTTCAATACAGGTCATGCTGCTACTCAATGCGGATTTGAGAAAAAAACAAAGACGACTACTTGGTGGAGAGGTGCCTCTCTACAACATTATACGATAGAGAAGAAAACTGAACATCATAGGATTTTTCTGAGATGGTTGCATTGGAACCACAGGGTCTTGGGACATCCCCTCTGGATGTCTCAAATGGTGGGGCTGTTGATGCTGATATTGTTGAAACCCCTAAAGAGTGTGAGATTGGGTCTTAGGTTGCCACTTCTGGTGATAGTGCTCCGTCTATCATTTCTAGTGGCTTTTCTGATATGTTTGTGCCTGTACGGAAGAATAATGTTGAAATCACCGAGACTGTGGCTGTAGGCATTCATCTTCAAGAAACTGGTATGCTGGCTTGGCATGATAAGGCAACGCAAGTGGAAGAAGGTTGGGTTACTATTATGGGCAAGAGAGGAAAACTCTCTAGGCCTTCTTTCGACATGACTCTTCGCTCCCACAAGAAAAGTCCTAAATGTAAATCTTGGAGGGTCTTGTTGTGGGCTGGTTTTTTTGGCTGGCTACAGGCTGTCCTTTTTGCAGTTTTGTTTTGGATTGTAAAGGGTTTCAGGTCCCTTCAAAACCTGTTTTTTCCTTAATCAAAAACTATTGAAATTTGTATTAAACTTGACTCTCATCCTTCTTGTAAGAAAATAAACTCAACTATTTTATTCCAATTCATTGGGAGCCTAATTTACCTAATTATATCCTACCTTGGTATTTCCTATGTAGTTGATATTGCATTTCAATTCATTCAATAAACTTATGTCCAATGTTGGAATATGGAAAATTTTATTTTAATACTATAAATATACTTATATAGATATTGTAATGTTGATTTTGGGATTTCATAAATAAAAAGTCTACTTCAAGATATGTGTTTAAACTTGGTACAGGTGCAATCAATTATAGAAACTCCTATGTACAAAAGAATAGTATTGGAGTGCCTCTAAAGTAGCCAAAGAATATATTTGGCTAAACCATCTTCTAAATAAAAATATATGGAATTAAGTCCTAATACTACACTTTTATTTGATGATCAAAGTTTTATTGCACTTTTCAAAAAACCTATTTATCATCAAATATCAAAATATATTAAATTTCAAGCTCAGTTCATCCATGGGAAAGTCATAAAAGGATATATTTATCTTCAATACTACCAAATTGAAGGTCAAATTGTAGATATTTTTATAAAACCACTATGTAGTGCTAAACTTTCTAAATTTAGATCAATGCTTGACCTTAAGAAGTTACCATTCATGGGGAGTGTGCATGATAATGAAACATACTAGTGACTAAATCCTATATGTAAGGTCTAATAGGCATAAAATAATACCTCTAGTAATTATATGTATAATTTATTCGAGAATATTGTAAATTATTCTCTTCGTTTATTCTATTTGTAAAATAATTATATGATATAAGACCTGTAAACACTATGTAATGAACTTGGGGGAGACTACTTTGACATGTCTTAGACTCCAATAACAATATTTTAAAGACCTCACATATAACATCTTTTAAAATAGCATTGATAATGCAAGAGGGTACTCCCCTCTGCTCACCCAACCAATTCACAAATCATAAAACTACACTGACAACAGTATTTCAACAATTCAACTAGAAAAGATTGCAAGCAAACATCAATTTTATTTATCCATCACAAATTACAATACCATTATACTTCATAGAACAACTACTCTGCTCTTTCTTGATTCTGAACAACAACCCTTCGCACAGATATGCCTCCACTTTGTCTGGCTTGACCTGCGTGTGGTCTCTTCTTCTTTTGTAGCGCCTCAGTGTTTACTGCCGCACCCTCTCCAATCATTCATCTTTTGGATTCTACCTGCTTGCCAAATCTCCACCTTGAGTTATTGTCTCTTCTCAATGGCACGGCCTATCCCTCTCATTAGCTGCTCCTCCATTCTATATTGTCTTGGTTCCTCTCTAAGGTGTGCGCACCGCACTTGTTTTAAATCTGTCTTTTTTATTCCCATCGAACCGATCTCTTTCTTTTTTTCACTGCTCATAGCATCCTTTACATACCTTCACCGCCTCCCTATATTGTTCCCTCGTTTTGTTTAAGAGGAATCTATCGACATACTTCTCAAGTGCGTTCTTTCTTGTCTGTCTCTATGTCTTCCCTTCACATTTTTATCTGCCCTTTAATTGTTTTACATGTCGACTTTTGATCTCCCTGACATTTTGTTTGAAATTCAAATCAAAATGAAGGATTTTCCCAACATCCCATCAGATTCAAGCTTGCGTATTTTTTAATTCCTGAGATAAAAATATAATTTTAAAATATTTTCCTCTCGCTCTGACCGTGACTCCTCATTGTCATTCTTTGATCCTCTTGCTAAGAAATTCCATAACTTATATTAAATGGAAAAATGCAAACTTTAGTCGACTCCAAGAATGGGATCACTAATTTTATATGGATATCAAGCCACGTCCACATTAAAGTGTCCACGTCCACATTAAAGTGTCCTTTGATATTATGCCATGATTTCGATGAATGTATCATTGAAAGAAGCAATTATGTGAGCTATACCAAATAGCATTACCTGTCAATTGACCAATGAAGCAGAAAACTGATTGTGACCAAGTTGTCATTCCACTTCAACAAAACTGAAAAATACCAAAATTCAATCAAACTAAAGCAAAACTCAAATCGATATATTTTTGGATTGATGAGGATTATCCTACGCCCCCCTCCATCAATTGAGATTATAAATTATGACAAGATGGCGTTCATATAATCCAAAATACATGATCTTTATTTTGTCATATTTTCATGTCCCTATTTATCCTTGTTAAGAAGACCCACATCACTAAGGTACATTTTTTTTCTTTATATAAATTAACAAGATTTTATCCCTATCAAAATTAATAGGAAGCTAGAATATAATATTATTAGAGATCAAACCTTTATAATATTCATAAATATTCTTATTTTATGCTTTATAAAAATATTTATTATTTGTAATTATTAATAAATTAATGAGCTATTGAATACTTCTTAATTTATTAATTGTTAAACAAGGTATGATAACTATTTTTTGGCTATTTAACCATCCCTTCTTATATATAAGGGATGATTATTATCTTTGAGGGGGAAAACCATATAAGAATTTAGAGATTCTACACTAAGAGGAAAAGGCCCATGAAAGTAAAGACAAGTATTTCCCTAGGTTTAGTCAATTATTAATTAACATTTGCTTAAATAAATTCTTAACATTAAAATATGTTATTTGTGAGGTTTACTAGCACTAGTTTTCTCTACATAAATTTTATGTGTGTAATGTTGTCTCAAAATTATCTCGATCATATTTTATTATTTAATTATTAATTTTTATAATTTTTATCATTAATAATTTTTATAACTTTAATTTATGTAATTTTTATCATTAATAATTTTAATTTCCACTAGTAAACCAAGATTTCACTCATAAGAATAATATCATGTCAAAATATTTTAATATATCTATGGTTTCTTATGCAAGAAATCATGGAGGAATCTTATTGAAGCTTGAATAAAAGATCACAAAACTCACTCCAACTCTTGTCCTTATTTTAAATCTTGAACAACACACACATCCCAAGAAAAACCTTCCTCCCTCATCGAAGAGTGCAAAACAACCTAAGATATATGCTACAACTCCAGGGAAACAATGCAACTAAAATAAAATACACTTTTAAAAAAATAAATCATTGAAGAAAGATTACAAAGTAGTATCCAAAAATTCTAATTGCCTCAAAAGGCTTTGGGGTTTTCCAATAAGAAAAATAGAATGTAACTTTTAAATTTAATTAAGATTATTATTTGAAAAAAATCTCTTGTCATAATTTACATATGTATCTACATTTATATAGATATTTTAAATATTAATATTTTTGTTTAACCATAGACAAATATTTTTATCTATATGCATTTGTATATTTTTGAATCATTGACTACAATAAAAGAACACATATGGTGTAACTATAGATACATATTTTTAATGGTAACCATCAAATTAACATCAAACATACCCATGCCAAGATCACATAATTCACTCAATAAAATCAAATCATGTCACTTTCACACCATGACATATGAATTAAACTACTCCTAACTTACATACATAATATTCTTAATAGAATACAACAACCATATATTATTAAATAAGTACAATAATAATGAACATAAAAATGATGCATTACTTGAACTAGGGTAACCACCTAATATGAACCTTACTTAACTAAAAAATTTATACTAAAAATAATGAACATGTCATAGTTTATATTGGTAAATAAAACTACTCTTCACAAATATATGAAATAGTATTCAAAATAGTAGTTCAATTAAAGAGGTCATGATATCCTAACCAAAATAAATGAACATCATATGGGTATTCTGAATTACATAAGCTCTTTGAATTCAAATTATCATTATAGGTTGTTGTCAATTATTATTTTATATTTTAAGTTATTTTTTTGGGTGTAGAGGTACAATCTTTCATGCCCTCTTAAGTAAACTAGTAAATATTAAATTACTAATTGAGTTCATAATGATCTATAAGATGCAACAAAAAATTTAAAATATAGTTTGAGTACTAATTAATAACATTCTAATAATATCTACTTATCATAGTTTCATTATCAATCACCAACAAGATGAACATATGTTATAAAACTGGATTTAAGAAATATTCTCATTATTAAATTGAGACTCAAACATAATTCAAACCTTAAAAATATTAGTAATCATAGTCAATTAAATGAGAACAATCAATAGTATTTTTTCCCTATATTCTCACTTTTGCCTCTTTCTAGGCCAAAAAATTTCCCCATTTTTATAACCCTCATTTTTGCACTTAACCCAAAATAGACATTCAACTTAGTCAAGATGATTCCATAAATTTTCCTTGCATCTATGATTCTAGTCATTGCCATTTTTAGATTAATTCCTTGGAACTTATCCTTGTGGCTAAAATATCTCACCACAATAAATTAAAATCTATCCTTTCACATTTTACTACTCATGGATATGCACAAACTACTCAATTTATCACATCCCAAAATAGTCCATATTTGGATTTTAGAAGATTTTTAGTAATTCCTTATAGGACTTCTTTGAATGCATATTTTGAATCTAAATATTTTAGTAAAAATTTCAAGCTTATATTTTATGTAATTCCTATATAAGGTCACTTTTATTGATGTTACTATATATAGGTGAGGTGATTATCACCATACATTGTCCACTTGCTAACCACTTCCTTCCATGAGAGGAAGCCTTTTTCTTCCACATGCTTGTATTTTTAGGTTAAGAAGGAAGAATAAATTTATAAAATTCATAAAAAATTCAAATATGATAATTTTTTGAATGAAATATAATGAATTCATCCTCAATCACTTAAAATATAAAAAATTATTCAAATAATCTTGTAAAAGGTAGATAAATATAATCAAATTTTGTGTAAAAATAATAAATTTCCTTGGGGTAGGTAAACAACAAGCTTCATTTGATGTGGGGAAAAGGGATCTAGGGTCTAAATCACACTTTCTCCTACATCACAACAAAGGAACCAAAAATTATCACAAACACCCACTTGGCTACTAACCCTTATGGAAGAGCCAAAATGGTGTATTAGGGTTTTGATTCTTTCGGAGGAAGATGATGGGTCGATTGATTGATTGTGAGTTAACCTGATTTGATAATGTAAATGTGTACCTAGGTTAAGTTCTATGCAATTACAACAAATTGTTAGGATTTCAAAAAAGTATAGAATTGTAACATAAAAAGGATCACAAAACAACAAAGTATAGAGACAAAGGAACCTGCCATATAAATTTGATCTCAAATTGGGTGGACAGGGGTGTTGGTACCCTAGACCTAGAAATGAAAATATTCAAAATAAAAAATTAGATCTTAGATGGTCACTATTTGTAGGTTCTTCCCTTCTAGACCCATCTTCAAAATTTTGTCAATCAATGATTAACTCCACTTTCCTTAATATGTTGACATAGAAGGCTTGAATGCTTCATATTGCAATTAGGCCTTCAATCCTTTTTCTAAATCCACCTAAAATTTGTCACCTGCACACAATAGAGAAGAGAAAGGGTTGTGCCATATAGGGGCTTGCCTAAGGTAAACCCCTTTCTGGTGTTTCTACCTCCTTAATGGTTATGATTATGTAAAGAGTGCTTACTCTTGTTTAGGGAGAGGAAAAATGGATAAAAAGAAATGATAAATTGATAATTGTTGCAACTTACCACTCAAATTTGCTTTCCTTGATGGACTAAAGTTGTTGTAATTCTCACCTTCAAGGAGAATTAGATGCTTTATTGAAGGTCTTACAAGTGTTAGTACTCACAAAAAGAATGAACATAAAACATGAACAAACTTACATGAAAACTTGATGCATTGCTAACATGAATCTTGACTGATAATAAGTGTTCCAAACTCTACTAATTTTTCTCTTGACCAATTTTTAGGATGCTCAATTGTGATTACAAATTTCTAGTTATTGTCTTAGGATCTCAAATGGTGAAAAATACATGTATTTATATGCATTTCTTTAATTCTCGTAAAATTAATTATAAAAAATTGACAGATAAATTTAAATTTATAAATGTTAAAATACCGACAATGACATATTTTAAATCAAAATAGACCAGACAGGGGTGCTAGCACCCTAGTCTAGACCTATTTTGGGTCTTTACGTGTTGTTAAATAAATATTAAATAATAAAATTTCAATTTAGTTCTAATTTTCTAAATATAACCATAAAATAGATAATTAAAGAGCACAAATGGGTCTAGGCACATAGGGGAGCTAAACCTAGTGTGAAATTTTCAAGGGTGACAATTTATGATGCTACATTTAGCCCCCACTTTAGTGAGAGTATGGAATTACAACCATGCTTAGGCTAAGTTAAGGATAAGATAAGGGTTTTTTTATCTAAATATTGAAGAGATAGGACACCATCAAATCTAGGGGACATGCTAGCCCTAAAGCTCAAGATCCTATAGCACAACAATGTAAAAATAAAATAACACGCACACACACATAAGGTGCAATGCAATATGACAAAAATGAAACATACACAATGAAGACAAAGAAAAATAATCAAACAAATCAAACATAAGAAAAATACATGAAGTAAACACACAAATGGCATGAGGTAAACACATAAAAACATAACAAAATAATAAGACATAAACACAAGGTTAGTACACTAAAAGGATTTGAGTCAATAAGTTAAAGAGACCTCAGTCTGAAATTTATCTCAAATACCAAACATCATGCATCAAATGTAATGTTAGACAAAATGGTGCTCTCATAAGGACCAACAAGCTACATTATGTTAGATCACGCATGAGTTACATAAATCCATTGGATATCAAGTTACATTATGCTAGGTTTTCATGCAATGTGATGGGTTTCACAAGACTAGCAAGTTGTGTTATGCTAGTTTACTCATGAAACACATGGATCCACTAGCAAGAAAGTTATGTTATGCTAGTTGGCCATGTAAAAATTCTCAAGCTCATGAATCAACAATCTCCATTGTGTTAAATCTATGGATTATTTTTCCAATCACGCCTTAGGGAGCAAATAAAAGTTTAGCGTCACAAGGGATGAATCACCTTACGGGGTGTACATAAGTTTAACATCATGGGGGATCATTTAACATCACAAGGAATAAATCACCTTAGAGGGTGTATAAAATTTTAACATCATGGGGGATGAATCATAAAGTCATGCTTTAGGGGGCGTTCTAAATAACACCACCAAAAAGGGGGCACATGAATAAAATCATGATCATGCCTTAGGGAGTATTGTGCATAATACCACCACTAAAAAGGGGCACATGAAAAATTGTGTAAATCCTCACCTTAGGGGATATCATTCTTAATACCACCTCTAAAGGGGCACATGAATGATTTGCAAGGCCACGCCTTAGGGAATATCATGCATAATACCACCACTAAAAGGGAACATGAATGATTTGCAAGGCCACACCTTAGGGGTATATAATACATAACACCACCACTAAAGGTGAACATGAATGATATGCAAGGCCACAACTTAGGGGATATTATGCATAACACCACCACTAAAGGGGCACATGATTTAAATTCTTAGAATATGCCACAATAGATAGGCGGAATGTGCCCCCCTTAAAATTTTAGTGTACTTGCTACACTAATATTTTAAGGAGATAATGGATGAAGAGGGGATCCTTTAGAAATGATACACACCTCACAATATTAGTTATCCTTTCCCCCCAAGTGTGTAGACAAGAACAACCATTGTGGGTATTATCGTGCTACTCCCCATTGATGAAATATGGTTGCACAAAATATTTGTGTGCCCCCATACATGGCAATGAGCATCATATGATATTACAAATTCCACATAGATAGGAGCAACACCATAATAACTAATTTATTATTTTGTATGGATCCAAATTGATATCATATAATTGAATTAACCACTATAGTTTTCTTTTTAAAGCACAACACTCATTAGTAGAATGCCCAAACATTTGATGATATGCACAAAAGGATAAATTATGTTTTGTTTTCTTGTTAGAGTTTATCTCACGAGGAGGTGGAAGATTAATTAGTTTCCACCTCAAAAGTGTGCATAATATATGCTCTATCTCAAACAAGGGATGTGGAGTGGAGAGTAGGATGTCTCTTCTTGAACAATGCGGTGGTGGTGATGAGGTGGAAGCTAGAATGAATATCTTAAGAAAAGGTGGAGGGCCTTGGTAAACAAGTGCCACTATAGAGGAATGTGATGTCTATTCTAAGAGAGTCTGAATATCATGTTCTTTGTTTGTATCCATGCCTTGTTTAGAAAGTATCTTCAATCCATGACAATAAGACTTTTCTAGGTCAATAGGTGCATTGTTAGTTCCATTTGCATGAGATGGATGAATATTTTGTGGCAAAAGAGTCATTATTGGTAATATGGATGGGAATTATTTTTATTTCTACACAATGGGAAAGGGATGCATTTTAGTGAAGTCTCTTTATGAGAGGAAGAAAACATGTCAAGTGAAGGTATCATAGGATTTACAAAATTTTGGCTAAGGTGAGTAGGTAAGATCAGAGAATAGTATTGTCGACATATTGTTGTTATTGATGTCAAAAGGGGATATAATGCAAGGAAGATTGTTGGCATGATGATAGAGGATGATTATGAGAGATGTGGATCTAGTTTTGGAAGTGTGTGAGCAGTTGTATATGCAAAGGAGCACATTTTGTAAATGTTGCATAGTTTACAAAATGTTGTCACCTTTTTTCAACAATGGCTTCCAAGAATTTAAATGAGAATCTATTGCTAGATTTGATGTGGGTTTTCTGAGAGCATCTCAGAAACATAATTGCAGGTCAAGAGGTTGAAGGATGAGATTAGAAGTGGTTTATGTATGCTCTCAGACACATTTAGGGTTTATCAATTAAAATCTAGTAGCTACAGTCATGGTGCTCAAACAAAAATTCTATTTTTTCATTGACTACCTATCAGAGGTTGCAAGTCATATAAGTTATAAACTTATGTCATTAAAACCATGTAGTGACCGGCCGTCCTTCCTAGCACCTTGAGTTCAACCAATGGAGAGTCCCTTCGGTGAAATGAATCTTAGGAACATCAAAGTGACATTGGAAATTCAAAGAGATAGTGTTTTAAGTCCCTTCGACACAACGATGAAGCTTGATCAATGATGGAGATCAAGCCTTGGAGATCAGACGGTGCCTACCAGCCCGCCAAGTTTACGGTGGGTCCCAGATAAGTCCCATGGGACAACAAGGAATAATGGAGATTGAATGACGTTGATCGGAAAATGATCAAAGTTGCAACCTATATCGAAGAAACTTCAACATATCAGAGTGAGTAATTTTAAGTACCTTCCACATAGCAAAGGCACTTCATTGAAGAGACTTATAGATATTAGATTGAGTGGCTTTAAAGTCCCTTTGACACAATGAAGTTAGTGGATGGTGACATGTGATGACAAGTGTCACCTAGAGATTGAATGATAGACCAACTCACATCATTGTTATGAGTTGCACAATGCAAACAAGTGGCAATAGCCTGCTATCCCGCTAAGTTTTGGCAGGCTTATGTCTTTCACCAATGGTACAACAAGGAACGATGTAGATTTAAAGACAAAGATCTAATGGTGACCGCTCAGGCTTGTGTCTTACAGTGAAGATCAATGATGTAGGTTTAAAGGAGATTAATCTACTAGTGATGGTTTAAAGATACTGAGATGAATGGAGAGTGAAAGGATCATGGTGCGAAGTAATAGATCGACAACCCAGATTCAAAGATGAAGATAGTCAATGGATAAGTCCATGTAAACGATGGTTTCCATTGGTAACCAACATAGAGGAAAGATTTAATTGGTCTAACTACTCCAACAAACAATATGAATGGATATTTGATTTGTAGGTCGATGACATATATTGCCATGTCGAGAAAGATTAAGATCAAATTATATAAATAGAGGAATAGATTAAATGCATATATGATCCTAGGGTTTTGCATATTACTATTCCTAGGAAATTATTTGTATCCAAATTTAATGTGGGTGTGGCTTGATGTAGAGGTTGTGTGATGAAGAAGATACCAGGTAAACCCTAATAGAGATTAAGCATGTGGATGAGAATCTTGAGGAAATTATTGTTGGTCAATGAAGGAGACACAAAGTATGATATCAATTTTTGACTAAGTGTAGAAGAGTGTGGAAAAGTAATGTAAGAAGAGAGTTGTAGAAGATATAGTGCATATGTTGTAGAGAGTATCAAGAGCTTCTTGAGGTATACTAGAATGCACTAATTGAGAAGAGAAAAAGTAGAGAAAAAGAAGAGGGGTGTAGAACATTGTGCAGTTGCAAATAGGTTGCAACATAGAATTGTAATCAAATTGTAATACTTTGAATTGCAATTCTGATTGGTGGGTGCTATTAGATATCTGGGTGGGTGCTCAGATTAGAGAGTGGGTGCTTCCTTGGAGTGGGTGCTCCTAAAATAAATGGATTGGTGTTTCCTTAGGGTTGGTGCCTTTTGATGATGTTTTCTGCATAGCAACAACTCAGATAGAATATGAAATCCTATCTCTCTTGAAAGGTAAATCTCTATCAGCAAGCCTCAAGAGATAACCCCAAGGTCTCTAATGTCAGGTCTTGACAATACATAAACAACTCAGTGATAAATGTGAAAATGTTGGTAATCACAAAGGGACCTTACTACAAGCAAATATTAAATCTTTAACTTATCAGATTTGACAATGTAATGATACTTCAATCCTAAATCTAACCCAAATGATAAAGAAATAACAAAAGATTAGTGTTTCAGAGAGATATCTAGAAGATTAAAACTACTCCTAAGATTAACAATGAAAATGATGAAATACTTGAAATGGACCAATCCCTCATAAACTAATTCCTGCTTAACCCAGATGAACCTGCAATCTCACAGAAATAGTGCAATCTTCTAAGGTATTAAAGATTTTCAAATCATGAACATTCATCCAAAGCAACCCTATTGCAATTGAAATGAATAAACCTCCACAATTGAACTAAGTACAATGAATATAAAGGTCCAGGCTAACTTTGCAAAGCAACTAACAATTAGCTAGCTGCAAAAAGTATGGACCAGGGACTGCTGCAAACACTTCAAGCATCAAATCATAAACACCATTGAATCAGATCTAAATCTAAACCTAACATACATCTAATAACCTTGAGTAATTTCAAAAGATAGAATCACAAGAACCATGCAAGATAAGTCAACACAAAATAGATCACCAGAAAATCACAATGCCTTCAATTGTATTAAATCACCGAATTTCAGCAACAATTCTAATGTTTTGTGTTACAACACTTGCTCCAAAATTGACTAACTTCTAACCCTAATTCCTACTCTAATTGCTTCTAACCCAAGAACTATCTCCAGTAACTTCTACTACTACTCTAATTTCTACCCTTACAAATGAGGCAAAATTGCATATTTATAGAAAACCCCAAGAGCATGTCGGCCTAATTAGATTTTATAATAATAAAATAGCCACAAACAAGTCAGCCCAATTAATTTTCACAATAATAAATGGCCACAAAACAGGTCATCCAAGGAGAATTCAAAATGAGATAAAATTGCATTAAATGCATGAACTCGTCCAGGTCGGCCTGGGATTTACAATGTAACACGATCCAATGCATGTGAAGGGAAGCACAAATTTCAATGTAGCCCTGTATTAACTACTTCCTTCATCCTTGTCTTGATCTAATTTATTTGGCATCTTAAGAAAAATATTGTCCAGGTTGGCCATAGGTGAATTAATAAATA
This sequence comes from Sequoia sempervirens, assembly GCA_007258455.2. Taxonomy (NCBI): domain Eukaryota; kingdom Viridiplantae; phylum Streptophyta; class Pinopsida; order Cupressales; family Cupressaceae; genus Sequoia; species Sequoia sempervirens. The sequence goes on from VDFB02034650.1 coordinate 62,780, forward strand.
CTTTGAACCCTCCATCAATTGAATTAATCTCCTCCAGAGCTTCCTTGACGACCCAGATAAATTCAGCCTGCACTCAGCAAAAACTGCCATCAATAATATCCATTATAACATGAAGATCATAATTAGACCATCACCAATAATATATTCATCATTCCAATAAATCCGAACAAAGATCGAAATCAACCCCGAAATATCGCTAAAGCACAATTTCTACACAGTTCAGGATTTTCACCCCTCCGCAGAATCCAGGCTAGAAGGGAATTTCGGAAAATCCAAGCCGAGCGAATTCTAGCGAAAACAATCCACAGTCAACAAATTATGGAAAATGAAGAGATAACGAGAATTTCGGGAAAATCCGGAGGGAGCAAAAATCCGCGAAGCAGGTAAAACTCTGGATTTCGAGAAAATGCAGAGGACAAGAAAAACCAGGGAAATCCGCCAGCATAGGAAAATCCCAAAATTGAAAGAAAACCCAAAATTCGACGTTCTCCAACGATTTCACTCAAATTGATCGAAAGATCACTAATTTGAGGACCTGGGCTCAAATGCTACTTGTCTCAAATCATTCATTAATGGATCCAAACCCATAATTCACTCAAGGGCAATTCAGTCAATATTGGTGATGGCTCTAAAGTTGAAACCCTAAAATCAACCAAAACGAAAACAATCATACCCACAGGGTCGATCTCGAAAATGAAATAATAAGAATGCAAGGCACCATTAGACCCATCGATCAACATGAGAAAATAGCGACTGGGCTATCAACATTCATAAAACGACAAACCAAACTCAAATTTGAGAATTCGACAAGGAGACGGAATTTTGAGAAAATCCGATCCATGCGGAATTCCGCGAGGGACCAAAATCTCTAGAAAACAGTGCAAAAAATCAGTCGTTGGGCTTTGAGTGAAATCTAGGAAAATCCAGATAGGGCAGAAAATCCTGAAAGTAGTGAAAAACCCGAAATGAGCTCAAAACGTTAGATTTTCAAAGTACTTCCTAGAAAGGGGGGAAAATGCACAAATAAGATAATCGTTCAAGCATGTGTTAAGGCAACAAAACCTAAAAAAACCAAGGGCTAAAGCATCAAAAACCAAAGCAAAAGAGGGTCCCTACTTTCAGTGGGGTGTGTGAAAAATGCACAACAAATGGTGACTTTGTTGGGAAATGCTCTAGAGCATTTGATGACGAACAGGAATCAAGAACCCAGAATCTCTAGTTTCTATCTCACTATTAGACAAACAAATCAAAATGCAAGATGAAAGAAAATCATAACCAAAGGAAAATTGAACCTTTCATAAATTGAAAATCCAAGCGTGTGCACATGAGTTCATTTCCTTCCTTGAGCTACTGCAGAAACCAAGTTCAGTCAGAGAAAGCTACATAAAGATTCTAACTCCAAAAGCAACCTAGATAGAGCCTCACTGCCAGTCAGGTGTCCATAGCCCTGATGAGGTTATCGTTGTGGCTCTCCCATGCATAGCTCTACTGCCAGCCAAGTGTCCATAGCCCCGGTAGAGATACTAGGATACTCCTGATAAGTTGAATTCATTATGATTTTCAATATTTTCACTTTTCTTTTCTTTTGATATTCTTTTCTTTTCACTTTTTCTTTTCAACCTATGAACAATAAAGTTCACACTCAGGGCTAAGAACCACAATGGTGCTTGAGCAAAAATAAGATTTTTCACCTACCATGACCTCACAAGGACCCTACTGCAACCTCAGGATTATTAAGATGTATGAAATATATAAGATTTCAAAATTCTTCAGGTTCAAATCAAACCAATGACCATCTTCTTTGAATCAAACATTTGGACTGCTTGACGATAACAAAATATTTCGACCATCCATCCAAGACACATGATTAAAGTCCATCAATGAAATACTAAGAAATAGTCCTCGATAACAAAATGGTTGTTGTGCAAGTAGGACACTTCCCCGACCAGAAAGCAGAAAACCCAAGCCAGAGAAGCAAAGCAACAACCAAAACAACACCCAAAGAAAACCTAAACTAACCAAAACAAAAGCAAACCAAAGGAAACAAAGCAACCAAACTAATCAAACCTAAACTAATCCTAAAGCAACCGATCCCAACTATATACAAAGAGACTCGTAACAACTCATCATTAGACAGGGTGAACTAAGACCCACCCCCATATGGTTCATCAATGCATGGACAAGCAACAAGGTAATGGTAACAATCCTAAAAAATGCAAATTTATCTTTATACTCAGCAAAGTAAACCTCAAAAATGCAGCATTCAAATTCAACCTCATAATCAAGAGTAATCAATAAATGAGGTGACTCATTAGGACCATGATTAATCCATATGCAAGTTTCCTTCCCCAAATTCCCATAATCAAATTGATAAGATTCAGAATTCATAGCAAGGAGAGAAACAACCTGGTTTTGTACTACTGTAAACTGAATGTTGTGCTCAACATCTTGCACTTGTGAAGGGATGATATCTATGTCATCAGGAGGTCTCAATTGATGTTGCAATATCCCTCTTGCATTTGAAACATGCAAAATAGAATTGGAGTCTCCAATGAATAATTCAGGGTGAAAATCAGATTGAATAGATTCATAAGTATAAACATGGAACTTTTCACCTGTGTGCACTTCTTCATTGTGAGGGGTCGATGTTGAAAATGTAAAAGCCTCATCACGTATAGTAACTTCCTTGACAAAATTTTCATCAAGAGTCATCATATACTGGTCTTCAAGCACATCTTCACCTAAAGTAGGATGATCAAGCTCATTAATGATGGCTGCAACATTGTTGTTCTCAACACCATTTGGATTTTCCTGCACATCAGCATGAACCACATTAGCCACTTTTTCATTAATACATAAAATTTGCGAATTTTCTATATTGAATTCATCAATAGAAAGAGGAAAAATAGGATTAGATGAACAAGAAAACTCCCTGAATTCTTTTATTGGAACTGGTTTAGGTTTGTGACTATAACCCTCAAGAACCTCAGCTTCTTTATCAGCAACATCAACTCCTACAATTTGCTTCACGGGACATTCATTAACAATTTGTTGAGGCTCCTCAATCAAAAGCTCAACCTCCTCCAGGGCTGCCTCAGTGTTTACTATTATGACTTCCTCAGATCCAGTGCTAGTTGACTCTTCTACTAGACATTCGCCAGTAGCTTGTTGAAATTCCTTTATTGAAAGCTCATTCTTCGTAGTTCAATGCACATTCTTTGTATGATCGGACAACCACACTTTCGCTTCTTCCTCTTCTATTGATTCTACTGATGCTTCAGCACTGTCGAATTTATGAATAGGAATATCATGTAACATGAGGATTTCCTCAGCCTCCCATCCTTGAGGGTCAACTGCCAGTACATAATTTCCTAAGCTTGTTTCAGACAGAAATACCTCCTTTAAAGTATTTGTATCAGCCTGGCCTGAAGCACCCTTTTGTTCATAAAGCATATCTCTTTCGAGAGACCTTAGTACTGCATCCCTAATGGTAGGATCCCTTAATAACTCATGAGCAGAGAGACTAACTTTGACTTTCTTGAGTTCTTCTACCACACATTCTCCTAGTTGCTCCATAATCATGGTAGAGCAGTTGTCTTCAGAGCCAACCACAAGTTTATCCTTGTTGCCTTCAATACTTCCTCCTTTATCAACATCAGATTGTTGTCCATTTATGAAATACTGAGTAGGCAGATGGTGGAGTGCTTGAACCTCTTCATTTGTATACTCTTCTTCATCTAATGGGCCATTATCATTCTCCTCATTACCTCCAAAAGGTTGAACTATAGATTCTCCACTATATACATACTCTATTTCAACACTCTTGTCTTGTCCTTCTTCTGGTTCATTCTCTTCACTTCTTGGAAATGGGACATGATTTACAACCATGAATGATTTGTCATAAGGATTAGATGGTACTATCTCCCATCCACTCCAATTGCTACTAGCATGGTGAGCTTTCTACTGGAAAATAGATGTAGTAGTCTGGAACTCTTGACAGTCTGATTTGGAATGCTGATTAGTGTTATGGAGCCTACACCATCCTGACAAAGCCATTTTTGCCAGATAAACTTCACTAGATTTCTCCTGATTTTTTGGCTGATCCAGAAAGGTTAAGGCTCCTCCATTATTCTAAAGTGGTGGCTGCCTTCCATGATCTCTATCAAGACGTTATCCCCTATCAAAGTTCTACCCCTGAGATTGCATCATATCCCTATTGCTTTGATCATAATTGGACTGAATCCCCCTTTGGGCTGCCTGGGATTGACTATTCGGGTGCCTTAGGTAGGTGACTTCGATGTTCAACTTCTCAACTAGCTCTGTGAGTGAATCCAACCTCTCCTTGTCTGCACTATTTGATGGAGGAACAATACCAGCTGAATTCTGCATACAGACATTATGGAGCCCATGGTTCAAGGGTTGATTAAATATCTCAGAGCTCTGCATGTAACTGGGTATATTAGCTTGTTGATGAGGAAATGCACACTGGTTCATATCTAGAGGGTAATTTGGCATGGGTGGAACTTGATAGGGATGACTTGGGAGTGAAACCAAGGGTGATTGAGGGACTGGACTCAACATAGGCATTTGGTTAGCCAAGTGTCTAGACAGGTGTTGTCTCAAATTTCTACTTACTTTAACAGCCACATCATAAGCTTCAAATAGGCTACCAGGAGGGTTTGCTTTCCATTTGATGAAAATAGATATTAAATTATCCAAAGCCTCATAATAAACCTCCCTGGCAGAGGCATCATCTACAGAAAAAAAGGGGTTGTAGCCTAGAATAAGCCCTATGAAATCTATTATTGAAAGCCACTATTGGTTCATTTGCCTCCCTCTTGACTCTAATAAACTGCAGAAGTAACTCATTAGCATTGATTGGGATCTTAAATTTCTGCAAAAACGCAGTCTCTAGCTAAAACCAAGTAGGGATAGACCCAACAGGAAGATGGTTATACCAACAAAATGCTTCATCCCCAAGGGAATATGGGAAAAGTCTACATGCAACATCCTCATGATTAATTCCCCTATCCTTAAGGGTAGTTTTAAAAATCCTAATATGCTCCTCTGTAGTCCTTGTGGGATCATTAATGTGAAACTTTGAGCAGAAAAGCTTAGGGTTTTTAGGCATAGGATTGTAATGGTTGAAAGATAAGGGGAATGGGTTATTAGCTAGGAAAGCCATTGGTGAAGGTGGGGGTGGTAATGGCTGATTTATGGATTGCTGAGGTTGTTGAATGGGAATGTTCTCAGACTCAGACTCAGATGAACTTGATGAAGACGAGAATGATGGAGATGATGGAGGTGGTTGGGTGGATGATGATTATACCCTTCTGCTAGTCCTTCTTGACCTAGTAGGTACTTGCAACTCTTGAAATTCCTCTTCTCCTAGCGTAGATCTGGTTCTTCTCCTGAATCTTTCAGGAGAGATGGCAGACATAAATCGATCCAGCTTGCTTGTTCAGGCCCTACTTCTAGTGCCAATTTGTTGATGATGTTTTCTGCACAGTAACAACTCAAACAGAATATGAAATCCTATCTCTCTTGAAAGTTAAATCTCTATCAGCAAGCCTCAAGAGATAACCCCAAGGTCTCTAATTTCAGGTCTTGACAATGCATAAACAACTCAGTGATAAATGTGAAAATGTTGGTAATCACAAAGGGACCTTACTACAAGCAAATACTGAATCTTTAACTTATCAGATCTGACAATGTAATGATACTTCAATCCTAAATCTAACCCAAATGATAAAGAAATAACAAAAGATTAGGGTTTGAGAGAGATATCTAAGATTAAAACTACTCCTAAGATTAACAATGCAAATGATGAAATACTTGAAATGGACCAATCCCTCAAAAACTAATTCCTACTTAGCCTAGATGAACCTGCAATCTCACAGAAATAGTGCAATCTTCTAAGGTATTAAAGATTTTCAAATCATGAACATTCATCCAAAGCAACCCTATTGCAATTGAAATGAATAAACCTCCACAATTGAACTAAGCACAATGAATATAAAGGTCCAGGATAACTTTGCAAAGCAACTAACAATCAGCTAGCTGCAAAAAGTATGGACCAGGGACTGCTGCAAAC
>VDFB02034651.1:0-23556 GCA_007258455.2 Sequoia sempervirens
GAACTCCCATTGTGGGGGGCCACAACCACTATGGGGAAGTGATGGCGCTGCCTCACAACGTCGGCTCTCCCCAATGCGAAGTCAGCTATGGGATAGCCACAACGCTCCCCCACAAAATTTTCAAAACCTGCGAATATAAAATTCATCGTATAGACATTTTCATAGGGTTTTCAAAACAGAAAAATTACAAGGAACTTCATAAATAATATATGTAGATATATACAGTTATATATATATATATATGTATATGTATATATATTTCTATATATATATATATATATATAAATTCATCAAAAAGATTGCTACAGTTGAGAAAATTATTTTCACTAAAAGTTTTCTACAGGAAGAGATTTACAAATTTACCAGAGGTTTTCAATTTCCCAGCCAAATAAAACTAATTGGAAGAAAAAACAATAATCTTCTATAGGAAGATATTTTCCAATACAATTAAAGGTTTTCTACAAATTTTAACAGGAAGATTGATATCAATTTTCCTACAAAGGATTTCCAAATTTTCTATTGTTTTCCCTCTGGGATTTCTATTGTTTAAAAAGAATTTCCTATAGAGGATCTAAGGATTTTACGAAAATTTTCCAATTACAAACAAATTAAAGCTTAAAACGATTTCTACAAAAGCTCAAAACTTTCACAACAATTTTCCAAACATGACAATCTTTCAAATTTACAAAATATATTAAAACTTCTACACAGATAACATATTCTTCTTGTATAGGAAATCTTTCCAATTTGCATAAAAATAATTTAAAGAACTTGTTTCTGGATGCTTGAGGAAATGATGTTTGAAGTAGAGCTTCGCCTTCAAATTCCAATTTACCAAAGCTTCTTCCAAATTATCTACTTTTCTAGAAAGATGAAAACACAAACCAGAGCCAAAATTTCTCGAGAACTTCTTCCCCAATTTTCAACAACCTCCTCCAAAATATATTTTCTGATTTCCGTGAAGTAGCCTCTTTCCTCTTTCAGTTAATGCAAATATTCTCTTCGATAATTAATTCCCAACAATAGCGTTTAATTTTTCTAACACATGTCACAAATAAAATATATTTTCAACCAAATCACAAATATTTCCTCTAGGATAATTACAAGACACTTATACATTTAATATTTCATAATTCACATATTAATTTCTAATTAAATTTAATCTAATTAATTTAATCACTTTTTAAAATAAATTTAATCACAAAGATTAAATCACTTTAAAAAAAATTAAATTAAATTAATTAAATCAAATATAAAACTTCTAACAACATTAATCAAAATTAATTAAATAATCACTAAAAACCATTATATGCATTATTTAACATTAATTTCCCACATAACATACCTTGAAAAATAAATAAATGACAAGGAAAATGTGGACAACATAACAACAAAGCATACCGAAACAAGGACTGGCAACACACTGTGACTAGGGTTGTGGCTTGACAAGGAAACCCCATTACTATCTCCCAATCAACTATTCCGTTGGGAAATGGACACATTCAAACTTGTGAATCCAAGTGGAGTCGATGTCTTGTACCTGCAATCCTTCAATAAAACATATGTCATACATTTATATAGATTATAAACAATCAATTGTGAAGAGAAAATCACAAAATTGCAGGGCACTCGCAAGCGAGTGATGCAATCCCGTTCCCTTCACCAATACAGTGTCACATCAAAACTGGCAAAACTAAAACATCAATTAACTACATATGAGCATATATCAATATTAACTCAAATAATCAACTATGCTAGCCATAAAGCATGTCATAATCAATAATCATCCATAAAGTGTACTATCACATCAGAATATAAAAACCATCGTCACTCCAATGTCAGCGATCAAATAACAACATAGTATCATGGTCTATCAAAGTAAAAGAACTATCTAAAAATATAACCAAATCGGAGGGGTGCTACAATTTAAATTTGAGAACATGTGGTTGAGGCATCTAGATTTTCTCAACCTTCTTCAATAGTGGTGGATGAGTGAACCTTTTCTAAATGGCTCTAGGAAACTTTACTTTTGCAAGAAGCTAAGTTATGTCAAACAACATATAATCAACTCAAGCGGGCTTAACCTTGGAGAAAACTCCCTGGTTAAGCGCGCTTGAGCTGGAGCAGTACTGGGATGGGTGACCTCCCGGGACGAACCAGTGCTTCACCTCTGTGAGCATCACCTAGATGGAAATGAGTGCTAAGTGGACCATTACGATATCATGAGAGATGGGTTCTTGTTGAACCACTACTCATGAAACATGGGTCAATGACCGAGAAACTACCGGTTGAATCACGATAGCAATATCATAATTTGGCCGTTGTGGAAAAATACCTCCTACTTATCAATTGATGAGCTAAAGGGGCTCTATTATGAATGGTTCCTTAAGGCGCAGCACTTTGCTTTGAGGTTTGCAAATGGGGTAACAACTCAGGGCTTAACCTTGGAGAAAGCTCACACAGGGGTGTGGCTAGGCGATCTTGGGATGGGTGACCTCAGGGGCCGGTTAGCTGCCTCATGAGCATCACCTAGATCTGATGAGTGCTAAAGTGGGGACCATTGATATCATGAGATGGGTTCTTGTTGAACCACTACTCGCGCGAAACGGTCAATGGGTTTATTTCCAGAGAAACTACGGTTTGGGAATCGATAGCAATATCATAATTTGGCGCCCATGGAAAAATACCTCCTACTTACCCATCAATTGGTATCAAGGGGCTCTATTATGAATGGTTCATAAGGCACAACACTGGCGAAGGTTTGCAAATGGGGTAACAACTCAGCGGGCTTAACCTTGGAAAACTCCTGGTTAGCGCTTAGCAACTGAAGCGTCTTTAGGATAGGTGACCTCAAGGGCCGGACCAGTGCTTCGTGAGCATCACCTAGATGCAATGAGTGCTAAGTGGACCATTCGATATCATGAGAGATGGGTTCTTGTTGAACCACTACTCATGAAACATGGGTCAATGAGTTTGACTCGAAACTACACGGTTGAATCCTGATAGCAATATCATAACATATAATCAGCTGGAATGTGCATGTATTAAAGAATATTTTCAAAGAAAAGGAGAGAATTTTTAAACTATTATTAGAGGTAAATGAGGATGTCATCTCAAATGGAATGAATGAAGAGATGTTCGAAAAAAAAAAGTTGTTGCACTTAGAATGGGAAGAACTTCTAGCAAGGGAGAAGGTTTATTGGCACAAAAAATATAGAGTTATGGTTGAAGGCGGGTGACAGAAACACTAAATTTTTCCATGTTTCAACACAAATAAAATGGGTGAAAAGTTCTATCTTTTCTATCCAAGACGGTCTAATAGGATCATTACTCACAAATGAAGATATTCAGAATGAGAGTATGCATTTTTTTTCAAATTTATTGTTTTCATTTGTGCCTTAGTTATAGAGTATGATAGAAAATGAATATTTACTTGGGGCTATGCCCCTTGAACTAATTAGTATTAATGAAAATGAACAGTTGATGGGACCTTTTACTCTAGAAGAAGTGAGTTATGTGGTTTTCTCATTACCCCCGAACAAGGCTCTCGGTCCGGATGGCTTCATGATAAACTTCTTCCAAAAAGCCTAGGATTTTATTGCTCAAGATCTACTTAATGCAATGGAAGAGTCAAGGAAAATAGGGACTATTTTGAAGTAGTTTAAAGTTACTAACATTTTCTGAATTCCCAAGATTGAGAAACCAATTTTTTTTGCATATTTTAGATCTATTTCATTATGTAACATGGTTTATAAAATCTTTACGAAAGTAATCTACCTTAGACTTTTCCAATATATTCCAAAAAAAAATTTAGAGGAGCCAGGGGAATTTTTTCAAGGGATAGAGATAGTAGTGGGTGTATTGGTTTCCCATGAAGTTTTGCATTCAATACAAACATATAATATGCTATCAATAATTATTAAACTGGACATGATGAAAGCTTATGATAGGCTCAATTGGGATTTCCTAACTCAAATCTTAAAAAAAATTAGATTTGCAAATAAATGGTGTAAATAGATATTATCTTGCTTATTTGGAGCAATGTTTTCAATTATCGTTAATGGGTCACCATTAGGTTTTTTCAAATCCAACTAGGGTAGCCATCAAGGAGACCCTTTGTCCCCCTTCTTATTTATCATCTTAGCTAAAATTCTAAGGAAAGATATTAAAAAGGTTTATTCTTAGGATTTATGGAAAGTAGTATTTCTTCCTACTACTAATATCTTAGTCACACACTCTTTGTTTGAAGATGCCACATTACAAAACAAATTCAAAGCTTATTGCATAAATATACAAAAGTTTCAGGGTAAAAATTCAATGCAGAAAAACCTAAAGTATATGTTCTAAATACTACATCAATTGTGAAGAGGAAAATAATAAGAGTGTTGGGATTCAAAGCAGTAGAGCTGCCATATAAATATCCTTGTCTTCCCCTCTTCTTAGGTACAAATAGAGTAAGATTTTGGGATAAGATAATTTAGTGCATCAAACTCAAAATATCCTCATGGAAAGGAAGGTGGTTGCCACTGGTAGGTAGGATCTTGATGGTAAAATTGGTGTTATCTTCAATACCAAATTATTATATGGTAGTATTAAAGGATCCAAAATCCATGGTCAATGAAATAGAAAAATTAATAAGAGCTTTCCTGTGGAAGGGAAATATGGAAACTCTAAGAAAATTCCTTTAGTCTCAATAGAAAACCTTTGTGTGGAAAATTTGAAAGGAGGTGCAGGCATACATAATACTATGACCATAGAGTTGTCATTGGGAGCTAAATTGGTATTGCATATGTATGAAAATCCTATTGCCGAATGGTGTCAGATTATGCAAAGTAAGTATTTAGATGAGGCTTCACCAAACAAAATATTAACAATAGAAAACCCACAACAGGGGTCCTCCATGTGATATTTTTTGATATCATGTAGGAAAATAATTATTTCATATAAAAGTTGGAAAATACATAATGGTGAGGAAGTTGTCTTCTAGAAAGACTCTTGGAATGGCTTGCCATCCTTGAATTCTCTTTATGATTTTAGAATGGTAGAGGAAATCTTGACCGCTTCTTGGGGTGCTAAAGTAAAGGATTACTTTCAGGATTTATTAGAGCCAACGGGGAAAGTCAAGTGCATATATTTTTCAAGCTTTCACATCCTAGCTGATCAAAAACATAAATTGGAAGATATTCTAACAGATAGAACAATTTTCAAATCATCTATGCTAGATAAAATTATTTAGGTTCCTTCTAGAATGGAAAAGTATTCAGTAAATCAGGGTTATAAAGTAGTTGTAAGTGGAGGGGTACACCATGAATCGCAAAGGGCTTTTTCCTTTTGTTGGAACTCTGTAGGATTTCCTAAGGTGGGCTGCTTTGCTTGGCTAGCCATTGTTAGTGCATGAAAGGGGTACTTTATCTAACTAGTTCATTCTTGGCTAGTTCTCCACTAAAGTCCTCTTGACAATAGCTTCACTATACATAGGGATAAGGTGGTTGAGTCTTTAATGACATGAGTTGTCACACCTCATGCCAACACTTGGCATAATTTGGTTGCATCTATCTCTCCCCTTGGCCTATATAACAAAGGAATTTCCATTGTAATCTCAATTCTCAATTTGAATATAGCTTTGCATTCTTAAGAGGAATACAATTTATTCCTCCTCATATTTCTAGTTTTTCTTTTTTCTTCAATCATTAGATTCCTGGGTAGGCTAGTTAGCAAATCTCACATGATATTAGAGCCAAATTTGAGTTGTGGGTTAGCATTCCTTTAGGAAATCTAAGAGTGTAGAGTTTGTTTTTCATAGCACTAAGTATGCTCTTCTCTTCCATCCTCGAATGATCTAGATAATCAAAAAAGTGTGAAGAAAACATTAGTTTCTAGGGGGATTCATGCATTCACTTGTTAGTTAAAGGTCTTTTGAAGCTTCTTATAGAGATTTTGAGATCACCATTAAGTCCAAAGCAGCTGAGACATTAAGATTTTCCCTTTATTTCAACTTAAACAGACACAAGAGACCAAATCTACAACAATTTGAAGTAGGAGGTTCATTGCTAGATCTGGAAAGGAGCGATCATTTCAAAGTATTTTGGGTCAAATCTAACTTTGCCATTGTACTCAAAAGGCCTGAAAACCATAAAATTGACTATCAAAATGTCAATTTTGGACAAAGTTGTTAGGTGAGGCAAAAAAAAAATTTTGTCCAGGGAGCCATTTGGCCTCATGAAAAAAATAATTTAGAAAATAAGAATTTTTATTTTAAAATAAAAATATTCTTTTGTTTTAAAATAAAATATATATTATTATTTTTTAAATATATATATTTGTTATTTTTAAAAATTGTAAAAATATTTTTTGATTTTTAAAATTTTACAAAAAACATATATATTTTGATTTTTTGTTTTTAAATTTTCAAAACAAATCTTATATATATATATATATATATATATATATATATAGAGAGAGAGAGAGAGAGAGAGAGAGAATTATTGCAAAAATTAAAAATCAATATATTGTATTTTTTAAAAACAAACATTAAAAAATTGAAAATTAAAACTTTGATTGAAATTTAAAAAAAAAACACAAAAATATGCAACATGTACCTACGTAGTACTCAGGGTACCTATGTAGCAGGTATGCACAGTACCTACATAGGGTACTGCACATGATACTTGTGCTTCCATGTGCAGGTAACGCATGCACTGCCCTGCTCTCAACCTTCGGGCCTTAAATTTTTTTTGAAAAGTTTTTTATAAACTTTTTAACTATTGAAAATTCTATTTTTTTTAAATCTACCATTATTATAATATTTTTTAATGTTTTCTTATATTAAAAAATATAATGTTTTAGATAGTCCATCGATGGTTATAAAAAGCACACCCACTTTTTTTGACCTTTTTAAAAAGTGTGTCCATTATTTTTGTGTCATTTAATATATTTTTAATGTTTTTTGATTAAAAAATCATAATTTTTTTTTACATGCTGCCAACACTTTTAAAATAATTTCTTTTAATATTTTTTTAATTATAAATTATAAAAGTCTCATTGTCACTAAAGTTGGAGGAGTATTTAGTGGCATTTAAACTGGCAAAATGTTAAATTTATCTAGCAGAATATTAAGTTTGGCAGAGGTGTAAACTAGTTGGAGGACATTTAATTTTGGTAGACTTCTAACTTTTGCGGCAGTTCTACTAAATTTGATGGAAATTTCTTAGCCCCTCTTCGTTGATGCATTGATTTTTCAAAGCCAACTTTGAAAGCTCATAACTCGGGCTCCTGACCTCCAGATTTAGTGCAATTTTTTTCAATTTGGGCTAATTTTTCATGCTCTACGCATTGGTGAAGAAATTATTTTCAGATTTTTGGTGCACAGATTTTTTAGAAATTGCTGATTCTCAGGTATGACACCTGACTGTTCTTGTTTTGCAAACTTCAAAGTTGCATAACTTTTGCATACAACCTCAAATCAAGTTGATTTTTTTTTTTGAAAGTGCATGATTTTTTGTGTATTTCATAGTGGTTCTATTTATTTCATATGAAATTATACCAAATGTTTACTTTCAGCACATGCTCATTTTTTGAGGATTTGTAATAGCATTGAAATCCCAAAATCTATAACTATACTAAATATAAAGTGCGAAATCATTTTTTTCTCGGGGGGTTCTTTGATTGAGTAAAGAAGGGGGAATCTTGTTTTCTTTGTGCTTGCACTTTGTTCTATGTTTTTCCTTCACTATGGGTACATTTAAGTTTCTATTGCTCATTCCCTACAAATACAAAACATGGCACAAAATGAATGGAATGCCTTAATGCAACTAGGATATACACCTTATGTTGCGAACAAGGTCACTGAACCCACAAATGATAAGGAAAAACTAATCTAGATGTTTGAAGATACAAAAACTCTTGGTTTTCTAAGGATTTTAGTTTCTCTTGATATAATGTTCCAAATTGAAAAATTTAAAGATTCATATGATGCATGGGAAAAACTAAAAAATCTCTATGGTAAAATTGATGAAGTTCATGGTTATCAAATTGACAATGAATTAATGAGTCTTGATCCAAAGTCATTTAATAACATCCAGGATTATGTACAAAAGGTCAATGAACTTAGAGTACAGTGTAAATCATGTGGCTTAGAGAAGAAAGGAATTGAACTTGTCTATAACACTCTAAAAAAACTTGGACTTGAATTTGCAGGTTTTGTTTCTAGCTTTCACACTCATAGGTTGAAAATGGGATCTAAATTCACTACACCTTCTTTTGCTTCATTTTCTGAAATGTTGATGCAAGATCAAGGTTAGCTTCTTTCAATGGGTCTTCTTAAGCCTTCACACTCACAAGCTTTGATGGTTGGTCCACCAAAGGGTCAAAAAGAATCAAGGAAACTTGACAGCAACTAAAAGCAATTTAAGAAAAAGTCACAAAGAAATCAAGCACAATCATCTTCAACAACAAAATTTTACTCCAACTTCTCCTCTTCAAAGGGGAATTTTCAAAAGGAGGAGTGGCCAACTTGTAGCTACTACAAGAAATCTGGTCATGAGGACCATTCTTGTCATAAGAAGCAGATCGAGGAGTTAAAGCATCTTGATAAAAGGAACAACATTAATTTTCCTTCTTCCATTGCTCAATAGTCCTCTACTCCTTCCAAATCAGGTAGAGGGAAAGCACATGCACTTGTTGCTATTACTAATTCTTCAAAAGAGTAGATTCTTAACTTGGGTGCATCACATCACATGGGTTCTAGTAAAGAATTTTTTTCTTTGTTGGAGCCTTGTTTTGTGCCCCACATTCTCATTGGGGATGATTCTTCAGTGGAAGTAATTGGGAAAGGTTTAATTGATACTAGAAATGGTACATTTGAGGATGTCCTCTACATGCCTGATCTATTAGCCAACATTCTCTCCATCTACCAAATCACTTAGAATGGTATAAAATTTGAATTCACTCTAGATTCATTCAACATCAGGAATCTTGAAGATAATGCACTTCTTGCAGTTGGTAAGGCCAATCATGAGTAAACTATGGCATGAGCAGTTTGGCCATCTCAACTATTGCTATCTTCAGCAACTCAACAAATAGAATATGGTCATGGGTCTTCCTCAAATCAATTTTTATGATGGTGTATAATTAGGTTGTTCCTTGGGAAAAAATCCTGAAGACGAGTTCGATAAGGGGAAGGATTGGAGGGATTCAAAAGTCCTTGAATTGGTTCATAATGACTTTTCAGGTCCTTTCCATCATTATCTCCTAGTAAGGCTCGCTATTTGCTCACCTTCATTGATGAATATTCCGGATACACATGAGTCTACTTTCTTCAAAACAAAGGAGAAGACTTTGATAGATTTCAAGAGTTTAAGGCTCGCGTTGAGAAGCAATATAGAAAGTGTGTCAAAATTCTCTGCACTGATAATGACAAAGAATATGTGAACCACTGATTTGAGCAATTATGTAATCTTGAAGGGATTGATCTTAAACATATTTCTTTCTACACACCACAACAAAATGGTGTAGCTGAGAGGAAAAATAGGTCCTTGAGAGGGATGGTTTGTTGCATGATCCACACTTGCTCCCTTGCACTTGCATATTTGGAAGAATCTATCAACTATGCTAATCACATCCAAAACAGAGTTCCACACAAGGCACTAAAGGGTATCACTCCCTTCGAAGCTTGGAGTGGTAGGAAATCTGTTGTGTAGAACTTTATAGTTTTTGGCTCCCTAGCATGGGCACATATTCTTTTAGAGAAGTGCAAGGCCTTGGAACCTTAGATTTAGCCTTGCATCTTTGTTAGTTATCCTGATGGTGTCAAAGGATTTCAACTAATGGATCCTACAACACATGACCTCTTCATTGAGCATAGTGTGCATTTTGAGGAAAGCTCTTCTAGCTCATCCTCTACTCTTCCTTCCTCCACAGTGGATTTCAAGGATTCTGGCATCGAGGATTTTCCTGAAGCTTCCTCTAGTCATCGAGTTGTTCATGAGATTTCATCTTCCTCTTTAGAGAGTTTGGAATCTCCTCCTCCATCCCCTACCATACCTCATTGGGCTCTTCAAACACTTGATTTTGTAGGCGATCTTGTTGGGGATCCTTCAAATACTAGGAGGACTCAATAACAACATCAAGACATTCCACATTTATACATCACCATAGCTTCAGATCCACAGTCATTTCATGAAGCATCTAGTATTGTTGAGAGGGATTTTGTAATGGAGGAAGAGTACAACTCTTTAATACGGAATAAAACATGGGATCTTGTTCAAATTCCTCAAGGAAGAAAATTGGTTCTGTGTAATTGGATTTATCAAACCAAAATTGTAGCAGATGGATTAGTTTACAGGTATAAAGCATGAATTGTGGCCAAAGGTTTCTCTCAAGTACCAAGTATTGACTACACTGAGACCTTTGCCCCTGTTTCCAGAATGAACCCCATTCACTTGCTACTTGCTATTTTCTACAGCTGATGGTTGGGTTGTACATTAAATGGATGTGAAGAGTGTATTTCTTCATGGAGATCTACATGAATCAATTTACATCAAGCAGCCACAAGGATTCATTCAATATTCTTCATTGGTTTGTAAACTAAGGAAGTCTCTCTATGGCCTCAAACAAGCTCCATGACTTTGGTATGCCAAAATGGACTCCTTTCTTCCCTCCATTGGGTTCTCCAAATTCCACTCAGATTCGAAAGTCTACATCTTGCAGCAGGAAGATGCTCTTCTCTTGTTGGCTCTCTTTATTGATGACTTGATTGTCACTGGGAGCACTTCATCAATCATCTTGACTATCAAGACTACTTTGCATGAAAAATTTGCCATGACTGACTTGGGACCCTTGCACTACTTTCTCTGGATCGAGATCACTCAAACCTCTTCTGGGATCTCTCTTGAACAACCCAAGTATGCTCTTGATCTTTTGTCACATTTTCATATGGCTTATTGTAAGCTTGCATCGACTCCCTTTCGATTTGGAGTTAAGGTTGAGGCCAAATGTTCCACACCACTAGTTGATATACTTTATATTGTCAACTTGTTGGTAGCCTCATCTACTTGACTCATACTCACCCTTACATTTCCTTTGCAGTTGGCATTTTTTTTCGCTTCATGACAAAACCACATGAGCTTTATTGGAAAGCTGCCAAACACATCTTGCACTACATCCAGGGCACTCATCGGTATGTGATTCACTATGCAACATGAATAAGTTCAAACATACTAGGATACACATATTTTGATTGGGCTATTGATATTGATGATCGCAAGTCCACATTCGGCTACAGTTTTCACTATGGTTCTGGCCCCATTTGTTGGAAAAACAAGTAGCAACATGCCATTGCTCTTTCTTCAACATAGGCTGAGTATCAGGGAGCTATCAATGCTACCACTGAGACTATTTGGATTTAGAATATCCTCACTAAACTTGGAATCACCTTTCAGAAGCCATCAGTAATCTATTGTGACAACCAGAGTGCCATCTAGATCTTGAAGAACCTGGTTCATCATCAACGAACCAAACACATCGAGATCCATGTGCATTTTCTCCAGGAGCTGATTCAGGAGTAGGTCATTGATTTGTGATACTATCCTATAGCAGATCAAGTTGTGGATATATTCACCAAACCCTTCATTGAGAGCAAGTATGTTCATCTTCAATCTCTCTTGGGGGTGAGAAAAATATCTTCTAGGGGGGTCACTTAGACATTCTTCATTCACCCTCTCATGGACAGGAGTTTTTTCCCATTGGGTTTTCTCCTTCTTTATCATTGAGAGGTTACTATGTACATGGGTACCTCATCAGGCCTAGTAGTCGAGACCCATATTTTCATCTTTGCATTGTATACTTCTACCTAAGTTGCACTTAACGGGGGGTGTTAGTGTGAAAGGGGTACTTTATCTAACTATTTCATTCTTAGCTAGTTCTCCACTAAAGTCCTCTTCACACTACTTTAACTTTACATAGGGATAAGGTGGTTGAGCCTTTAATGACATGAGTTGTCACACCTCATAGGATGCTAACACTTGTCATAATATGGTTGCATGTATCTCTCCCTTTGGCCTATATAACCAAGGAATTTCCTTTGTAATCTCAATTCTCAAGATGAATATAGCTATGCATTTTTTAGAGGAATAGAGTATATTCCTCCTCATATTTGTGGTTCGGATTTTCTTCAGTCATTAGATTCCTGGGTAGGCTAGATAGTAAATCTCATAGCCATAAAAAATAAAATTCTAATAGCTAATAGATTGGCTAAGATGGGAATTTCAAATCAGTTCAAATGTGTTATGTGTGATGAAGTTCAAGAAGATTCAAATCATCTCTTTCTCGTATGTAAGTTTGCATAGATTTTTTGGGATTTCATCATTTAAGGAAAACTTAATTGGTATTTTTCCCTACCTACTACCTTTTGGGAACTCTTTGCAAGTTGGTCAGTGTTGTATAAAACCTCACTCTTCTCTATCATTTGGTGAGTAATTCCAGCTTTAGTTATCTAGAATATTTGGTGGGAGAGTAATAAGTATATTTTCATAAAGGAATCAACATTAATTGATCAGGTCCTATTAGAGATAGAGAATTCAATCTCTGAGGTAAAAAATGCACAAGTGCAAGAGTTCAAGCATGTTGGTTCTTTATTCACTGATTGGGATGCATTAGTAATGAAGAATTAGAAATATATTGTTCTCCCATTTAAAGGAAGTCAATTCCAAATAGGAAAAGATAAAATTGATAGACCAAAGGTTTCTTGGTTCCAACCTCGCTCAGGTTTTTTCAAGTTAAATTTTGATGGGGCTTCAAGGGGGAATCTGGGTGTTTTAGGTGTAGGTATGGTAATTAGAGACAGTAATGGGAATCTCATTGGTGCAAAATCAGTTGATATTTCTCATGGCACAAATAACACCACCGAAGCACAAACAATTCTTTATGGACTTCAAATGGCCTTAGAGTTACAAGTTAAAAATCTTCAGATCAAAGATGACTCATTAATAATAATAAATGATTGCAAAGAAATGAAATCTTTAAATTGGAGACTAGACTATGAGTTGCAATAGGCGTGGAATTTAATGGATAAGTTATCAGTTTGTAGTGTAAACCATACCTATAGAGAGGTAAATAAACTTGTGAATTTAAATTATGATATTGCTATCAAGATTCAACCATGTAGTTTTATGAGTCAAACTCATTGATCCATGTTTCATGAGTAGTGGTTCATAAGAGCCCATATCTCATGATAGTGAATGGTCTACTTAACACTCATTGCATCTAGGTGATGCTCACAAAGGTGAAGCATTGGGCCTTCCCAGGAGGTCATCCATCCCAGTACTACTCTAGCTAAAGCACGCTTAACCACAAAATTTTCTCCAAGGTTAAACCCACTTAGCGGATTTATTGTCAAATACGGGGTGTGAGCAATTGTAGAATACAAATTCATATGATCAGTAGGGTGTTTTTCTGAAAAAATTGATGGACATTATTAGTTTTGAAAGTGGGATAAAATGAAAAAGTTTTGTTTTTTATAGGAGGTGGCAATTTTAAATAATGTGGCTCAGTTACAAGCATATCCTCAATTAGCTACAATTGCTCCATGAGAAGCTTTGGAACCAAAATTTCCTTAAGTTTCCCAAGTCAAAAAGCAATAGATTAGACTTGCAAGGAGAAGAAAATAAAAGTTTTACAATTCAAATACTTCTTACGACAAGCTTGGTTAGAACTGTTTGAAAGTTTTAAGTCATTAATTTTTTCCCATACTTATTGGGAAGGAAATCAATTGTTTCAATTTTTTACAATGGTCTAATATTTTCCATTCCTTCCCTAAGGTGGCATAAATAATTTCATTAGAAATCTTTGTGTAATTTATTTGAGGGTGATTTAGTCTTGCAAGTCACATCCTCATAGTGAGTCAACATGGGCGTGTTGGCACAATGCCTTCGTGGATGCCACTTTCCATCTATCACATGTGTTGTAAAATGTTTCTTAGCTACTAATGAGTTGTGTTATCTTGTAGGTACATTATTTTCATTACTTATAGTTTTCCTTGCTCTGCAAATATTCATCTATTAATTTAGAGCATTTAAGTTTTGCCATAAATGATAAACAGGGACATTTTTGGCATACGTTTGTCATTGATGTCAAAAGGTGATCAAAGATGAGTTGGACTTGATTCTAAAAGGAGATTGTTTGAATAATGATGCCCTTGAAGTCAAAAGAAGATCTATGCAATATCATAAAGAAGAGGTGTAAAAGATATTCAAATTTGTGCTAAGCTAGCAAGTTTCAAAGTTAAGTAAGAATCAGGCATCGGTCGTTGGGATTATTTCTTACGAAATGCATTTGAAGAAGACTTAGGAAGTTTGAAGGTTTTCAACATTCACTAGACTTCAAACTTTGGAGCTTCATCGTAACCTTTATGTGTGAAGTCTATGGTATCGGGTATTGAGAAACCCTGAACCCCAACTCGTGCAAGAATTTTGCTCTTCACTAATTTTAGTAAGAATTGAGCATTAATCATGGGGCTTATCACTTAACAAATGCATTTGAAAAAGACTTACGAAGTTTGAATGCTTTTTGCATTCAAACTTTAGAGCTTCATCGTAACCTTTACTTGTGAAGTCTGTGGTTTCAGGTATTGAGAAACCTTGAACCCTGACCGACAAAAGGATTTCTCTCTTCACTGCTCAACATTATGTTTTTTGATTTGGCATGAAGGACAAGGGATCCCCAATCCCCAACATCTAAAAGGAAAGATGGAAGTTTACCGCCATCCCACTGAATGATGGCTTTGATTATTCAATGGTGTAAAGGATATGAGGAATCCCTGATCCCCGGCCCACGGAAATTGGAAGTAGTAAGAAGGTTTCACAAGTTAGTGATGAGGCTTGAGCTCTACATGAAGTTGGTAGCCACTAAGGATGATGTGCAAACCCTAACCACCAACAAGGTGAATGCAAAGCTAATTTTTTCAAGTTTGATGTTTGATCATGCTTCATAAGTTCTAACATGCATTTAATGGAAGTGGTATGAAGGATTTGAGACTCCCGACTCCCAACAAGTCTAATGGTGCGACAGGCTTCCTAGATTAGACTTTCAGAGATCAGGCACTTTTGTAATTACTTAGGACCTCTTGGGCTCTTTTGTAATTAGGCCCTCTTGGGCACTTTTGTAATTAGGCCCTATTGTTCTCTTTTTTAATTACTTACTATTATTATTAATATAATATATAGGCTATTAGCCTTTTTCCAAAAAAAAAAACTTCACTTTTCAACATTTTATCAACACCTAATTATAATGTCAATTTATGAAAAAATATACTCAAATAATTTTTTAATTTTTTCAAAATAATACAAACATAAAATATACTAAAAAATACACATTCATTTGTTTACATCATTTAAATATTCAAAACATATATAGAAACTTGTAGTTATTTGAGTTTAAAATTTGGATCAATGTTGGTTGTTTCCTTTATAAAAGTGTACTGACACAAGCTGTGTACTTTATCCTAGAAAACAAGGTTTTAAAAGCTTGAATATGACAAACATCTTTAAATGACCAAGAAGCACTATAGTACTAAAAATATAGTTCCTAAGAACTAGCTCTAGAACCAAGAGTAGAATGCTCAGTGTGCCAAGCACCCATAGCCTAAGCCACTATGAGTTCAAATTGTTGTGAACTTCAAATGAGCATTAACTATACAAAATATTAATAAAAATTAAAATCATCATGGTCAAGAGTTAACTAAAATGAGGCACAAAACATGACTATCAAAATAACAGCCAAATGCATCAGCCACTATCATTGGTTCCACCTATGTGCTAAGAGAGATCCATTAGGGACCATTTTAGGCCAAGTTAGGCCCTTTCTAAGAAAATGCACAACTTTTTTGTTACATAATTAATTTTGTAAAATGAATAATCTTGATGGAAATATGATAGGGAGCAATTTCTATCTATACAAGTCTTGATTAGAATTTTTTTCAATTTTAATTAGATATTGTAAGTTGAAGCTGATTGCTAATTTTTTCTTCAACAAGCCACAAGTTTCACCTTGTATAGCTTTATTTATCATTAATAAATAGGTGTTGGCAATATATTGAAGATAAATACATGACAAAAGGTGTTTTTCTAAACTTCACATCAAGTTCATTTTGTGTTAAGATTCAAAAAATTTCTCATTATGGGCCTTGTAATCACACAAATCATAAAGTGTCAACAATGTGATCTCAAGGGGAGGTGATTCTAAGACTGGTGAATAGGGGGATGTTTGTTAGTGTCTTTTTTGTATTTTGCATTCTCTCTTCATGCATTCATAAACAATCTTCATTTCTACTTAAAATGAATCAATTAACAACTCTTGTTCTAACACCATACATGTATTTTGAATGAAAAAATAAAATTTCAATATAATAAAAAAGTTTATAATTGAGTATACATTAACAATAGTATTAAAAATTAAACCAACAATTGAAGAAGAAAATTCAAATGGTTTAATAAGTGTGACATAAAGAACAAACCTTATGTATATTTAGACTTCAATATTTACTCTTTCATATTGAGTATGTTCTACACAAAAATGAAAATGAATCATATTGGCATTGGTAAAGAAGATGAATTTAGGAGGTCACTAGTTGGAGAATGAGTCTTAAATTTAATTTCTTCACATTTTGACTCTATATATAGAACTTATTCACCAAACTAAAATCCATAATATTGTAATTGAAATAGTGTAGAATTAAGAAGATGACAAACAATTGATCTTAAATATTCTCTCTAAAATTGGTCCAAACTATTCAATCTTTGTTTCTACATTTTATGCTACTAAAATCACCTTTTAGAAGTTTCCCCAACATAATATCTTCTCTTTGATTTTTGCAAATGAAATCATAGAAGAAAAAATGCAAAGTTAAGTATAAAATGGGTACCATCAAACCTTCTAAGTCTCATTCCTTAGCTTCAAATTAGGGAACCAAATATTAGAAAGGTAATAGGAAAATAGAATAAGAACAAAAGAATTAGGGGAGAAGAAATAGGATCACAAACAAGCTATCTCAAATTTGAATCCTCTTCCCAAAATACAAAAAGTCTAGTAAAGCAGTTAATTGTGCTTATTTTTTAATAAAAATGTTCATGATGAGCATATGCTCAAAAATGAAATTAGTTCATCTCACCTTCATCTTGTTAAGAATACAATATCAAAGTACTAAATTCAAAAAATAATAGGATTCATCAAAAGAACTTTGAAGGCCAAAATTTTGTAAGGGGAAAGGAAAGCTCAACACTCTTGTTGCAATTTTTAGAGATAGATGCTTAGGACAATTGACTTAGGGTTCTTCTCACCACATGGCCAATATTTAGGAAATTTTATCATCCTTAGAGCCACTTTCAATGTCATTTATTCTTATGGGTAATAACTCACCAAAATGAGGCCCTATGGGAAAAGGTATATTATTGACATTGGTGATGGGACAACTCATGGTGTTTTATGTGTGCCTTATTTTTCAACCAATATCCTATCTAGCTACTAGATCACCCACGCATGTATAGATAAGAGAGTTAAATTTACTTTAGAAATAATGGTTATAATTAGTGAGCTACATAATGGATCTATAATTGTCACGAGAAAATAAAATTATTAGTTTAGGATCTATCACTATTCTCACTTTATTCCTTATTCTAATTTGATGATTTTCTTTTCCATTCAAATGAAGTGAGAAACTTGTGGCATTAGAAGTTTGGCCACTTGAACTAGTGCAATTTATAGTAGATCAGTCAATATGACATAGTTTAAGGATTTCATTCAACTCTTTTTATAATGGTTTTTATTAGTGGTGAATTCTTGGAAAGTATCAAAAAGAGAAATTTAACAAAGTCAAGGCTTGGAGAACCTAAAATTTTCTATATTAGTACATAGTGATTTGATTGGTCCATTTCCACATCCATCTTTTAGTAGATCCTGATATGTTTCGACCTCATTGATGATATTCCTAGATACATATTTTTATATTTTCCTAAACAAAAGTCTATAGTCTTTGATTGATTTTTGAGCATCAAATAATTTACAAAGACATAATTTTGGAAATTCATAAATACTCTACATATAGATAATAAGGGAATATGTTGAAACCATAGGTTGGAGTAATTTTATTCTTCAAAGGGGATTGAATTGTAACATTGATTCACCTATAATCCTAGAAAAGATAGAGTTGCCTAATGGAAGAATGAATCGTTGAAAGAGATTTCTAAGTGTGTGATACCTTATAGATCTATGACACCACCATATTTGATAGAAGTAATCAATTGTGCATGGTATATTCAAAACTAGACTCCTCATTATATAAAGGGGGTAAATTTTTGTATATCTTGGATTGGATGAAATCCCTCAAGAAAACATGCTCATTTATTTGGCTCCCCTACATGGGCCCACATTATAGCAAAAAAATACAAGGGTATAGATTTATAGATAAAGCCTTGTATATTTTTTGGGTATGGAAATAATGTCAAGATCCATAAGCTTCTTCATCCTAATATTCAAGAGCTATTCATTGATGGGAGTGTTCATTTTGAGGAGAGTCCTTCTAACCCTTCTTCCATAACTTCTCCATCAATAATCACTTTGGAGTCATTGAAACATATTGATAGTTATTCAAAGGATATTTACTCTTATGGTATTATAGAGGAGTCTTCTTCAGACAATGACAATGATAAGGAATCACATTCTTCACTTAGTCATAATTTTGATTCTCCTCTAGATTCTCCATTTTCTCTACCCACAAAGCCTTTTTGGGTTTGATAGACATTACAATCATTAGTGTATTAGGTTGGTGATCCTTTAGACACCAGGATAGTACTTGATCATAGTTTCAATAGGCTCCACAACTCTTCATTGCTATAGTTTTTGATCCACAACCCTTTTGGGATGACTTTGGTATCCACGAGTGGGATGCACTATTATGCAAGAATAGTTCAATTCCTTGGAGAGGAACCATATTTGGGATCTATTACCCCTTCCTGAGGGGAGGAAACTTTTTCAGTGCAAGTGGATCTATTGAAAATAATTATGTTCATGGGTAATTGATAAGCATAAGGATTGCTTGCTTGTCTAAGGATTCTCTAAAGTTCTTAGGATTTACTACTCTAATACTTTTACACCAGTCACTAAAATGAATTCTATTTGACTTTTTCTTGCTATTGTTGCAACTCACAAATGGTAAGTTTGTTTTATGGTTGTGAAGAGTGTTTTTATTTGTAGTGACCTTCGGTAGGAAATACACATGAAGAAACCATGTGGATTTATATAATACCTTTCACTTTTTTTTATATTTAGAAGTCTCTTTATAACCTCAAATAGGGCCCTTGAAATTGGTATCTCAAGATGCACTCATTCCTTCTAAAATTTGGGTACACTTGATTTCATTCTTATCTAGATATATATATTTTATAGTAGGATGGTACTATGGCATATTTGGTTCTCTATGTTATTCATTTATAATTTTATAGCATATTTATCTCTTAGAAAGTTCTTGGTTATATGCATCTATTTTAGATTTCTTCCAACAACTTCATCATGAATTATTGTAGTTTCTTACACTACTTGAATTTATTACAACAATGGTAATATGGACTGAAGAAGTCTATAAAGTGAGACAACTTTGAACATGGTAATTTTTTAGCCAATTTTATTGTCATTATATATAATTAATATGCATTCTTAGTTGATATAAGTTTAAATATTTTCTATGAAGGCTATTGCAGTCATTATATGGAGAATTGGACGCTTCTATATTACCAAATATCTTGGTAGGAAATGGTTTTCGTGGATACGTAGTTATTGGGTTATATTTAATCATCTAATTTATAGGTGGAAATTACACTTTCAATATTAATCTCAATCTAACATTTACAAAAAATTTACTAATATTTTATTACTTATATCACTTCCATAAGTAATTTTTTAATCTATAAGAAGATAGCATGTCAAAAACATCAATCACAAAGATATCAATATTATTTTTGCTTGGCTATGTTAGATAAAGATTCTTAAAAACCAAACAAACTAAAAAATTTATTTCTTTTCTGCTTGTATCATTAATAACACACATATCCTGTTTCATTGCATCATGATGCAATCTTGAGAATCATAAAGGATTTTTTTTTCTTGCATAGCCCTAAAGATTGTGTGTATATGCTCTCCCCTCACATGATTTCATGATCTTGGGATAAAAAAACATGGATCTATTCCTTTTTCATTTTTAATAGGCTTTCCCTAGATGTCCTCATCAAGGGTTGAATTGAACCCATGAGTTTTTTTAAGGACTATAAATTTAATGATTGTGAATTAGAAGATGCTTCCTATAGGGAAAATTTATAACTTTTTTGCATGTAGTTTTGTTCAAGAGAGCAAAGTGAAGGAGGGTTTTGATCGTTATTACACACCTTAAATAGATTCCCCAATTTATGGACTTGGGTTTCTTTTTAGGAGTTGAAATACCTTTGGATGCTTCCTCACAGTTTTATTGTGATTACATTATCAATTTTAAACCTTTCTCATTCAATTTACAAGGTGAAAACATTTCTATCTTTGCATCTTGCATCTCTTTGTCAATTGTATTTATCAATACCCCTTGGGCTTTACTATAAATTGCATGTCTTATATTGGTCACTAATAGGTGAATAGTTTGGGGAGCTAGAACACTTTGTTAGGAATGCACCTAACAAATTTCAAGTCTTTTTCTACTCCCTTGTCAAGGCTACCCTGCTAGATAATGGTGTTATGGTGGCTATTATAACTATTCAATGTTCTTAGTTAATCTTCTTTGCATGAGGCAGCCTTGTCCTTTAGATTTAACATGTTCCAAATGTTATAGGTAGCATTAGAAGAAGATTTTGAGCCACTTTCATTTAGACCAATTCATCTCTCATGTGTATCTAAACCCACTTATTCGTTGATCTTCAATTCTGATATTTTTATTTATTCTTGATTTCTACATCTCAAATTTTCCACATTAATCATTTTTATTATTGTCATTTTTTAAATTTAGATTGTTCCAAATTAATATAGTTTGTCTAAAATCTAGTTTAATTGATTATATTAGTTTTAATAATTGTAGATTAATTTTAGACTAGTTGAAAATAGCCTCAATAACTTTAATATGCATGTTTTTACAAACATTCAACCATGTATAAATGACCCAACTTTTCCTATATACACCACATACTTCACATTTTCTTTTCTTAATTTGCATTTAATTGCATCATCCGAATTAACCAACAATTATTATGTAACAAATAGTTTAATTTGCACTTCCGTGCATTCACATTATTGGATTGGTCTAAGCTTAAGCATAGAGAAAGTTTATTATTTACCTTTCGAGTAACCCATCTAAAAGGGTAAGGACACTGCTGAAGTAGTTAAACAAAATCTCCTACAGACTTACGAGTTGGCCGATATAAAACTTGTATTCCAAAGGGAATCAAAACATTCAGAAACACGAGACTTCAGATACTGGAATTTGGTATAATTGAGAAACAAAGTAGACGAGAATTCAGCATATGGTGCAGGCGCTGGGATTATCAGCGACGTAACTGTAACCATAATAAGGCATTTCAACATAAGTGGCATCATAATAAGGCCTTTGGACATACAAAACTGTTGGTGTCTCTGCTATCTCCACATCCATTTTCTCCCCCTCAATTTTGTCCTCGCTATCCTCTTTGGTATCCTCCACACTCAGTAACTCTGCAAAGCCAAAGCCGGATTTCCTCAGTTTTCGTGTCACACACACAGGATCTGCTTTCCCAATTACAGTCATCTTCCTTTCCTCCATGTCCACAGCCACAGAATCCACCCCTGCAATTCAAATATTCATTCATCAGATTATGTAGCAAAACAAATCTGAGCTTAATTAGGATTTAAAGGCGAGAAAAAGCAGCCAGCATACCTTCTACCTCTGCAACCACCTTGAGTGCCTTCCTCTTTTTTTTCTCGTTCTCAATCGTCAATTGTAACACCATTTTCTGCAAAATTTGAACAGAAACTATATATCAGTTCAAACTTCGACATGAATCCCTGAACCCAAGTTATATATAAATAGCTATCTAGACTTACCTTCATTTTGATATCTTGGAAATGGGTTTTGTTTACAGAAACCAGCAAGGCCTTTTACAATGATGCAGAATATTTGGGATCCGTATAATGAAACCCCAGAAGTTGGGAGTACAAGTGTTTGGGTGTTTGGGAGATCGAATAAATAGGAAAAAGAGGGGACATTTTGGAATTCTTCGCGGAAAGTATACGAGTTTCCAATCACGCGGAATTAATTAACAACTTTGTAATAGCGTCATTGTCCCAATAATGAGGCGGCTATCTTTTTTATTGTTTTGTTTGACCTTTCATCGCCATGGTTGTAGCCGCATTCTTATTATGTTCTCTGTAATGTGGGATTGGAATGTGAACACAACTTTGCAGGCCAGTTCTGAGCGTGACTTAAAAAGAACGTGACCATTTATTTTCTATACTTCCGCAAGACTAAATTGGCTCAAAACAAAAATGAATCTTATAAATTTTAAGCTTGACGCAAGTAATATATGTTAAGTGAGTCGTTAACATAATATTCCAAATTTTGGCGGATTTCTAATATCTATCATTTAAATACATTCGCAAACCAAACGTTTTGTCGGATAATAAGAGAAATTCTTGTTAGAGGGACCGTCGACACCGTGTATTTGTTAAAGGTGTGATTTAGAAAGCCTCAAATCATTTCTTCGTCTAAAGAAGCTTCTAACAAGTGGAATTTTAATGACTCTTCCAATTTGAACAACATGATTCTATTCTTTAGGGGAATTTGAATGACATCTTGTTTTATATATTATGGTATTTATTATTTTATTATAGAATAAATAGTTTTCAAAGAGATTAGGAAGAATGAAACTAGAATAAAATATTTAATAATCAAGAAATAATAATAATTAAAAGTGTTCATAAAACTAGCATATATATATTAAATATTAATATATAAAAAATAGGTTGAGAGTTATCATTTTCTAATTTACTTTTTTTATTGATTTATCTTTGTAATCAAATCTTTGATTTCTCTTTGCCATCAAAAATATTATTTATTTATTTATTTGTTCTTTTTGTTTCATCAAATCTCTTTGATTTGATTTTTTTGTTTCATCAATTCTCTTTTATTTGATTTTTTTATTTCATCAAATCTATTGTAGTTGCACATGACTTCGACTTGCCTGTCATTTTAAATGCAGCTTCAAAAACTTTATAAATATTTTTGGATGCCACTATAGACGCCCCTCGACGTAATTAAATATGATCCTTTATCAACAATTAGAATTAGAATTAGAAGTTACACCACAAAAGATTGTAACAAGTGGTATTTTAATGATTCTTTCAATTTGAACAATACAATTTTGTTCTCCAAGGTAAATGTAGCATTAAATATGAGTTTCACATTAATGCCATAAAATGACATGTCTAAAACTATTGACCATCACAATATTATGAAAAACCACACCTAATAAGGCATATTTCTAGTTTGGTTTGCATTAAAAA
>VDFB02034652.1:0-30771 GCA_007258455.2 Sequoia sempervirens
TGCTTTACAATAATGTCTTAATGCTTCAGATTCAATCCATAATTAATAAGGTTCTGCTCAAACTAGAGCGATCCAAATCTGGAAATAATCATTCAAATCTGCACAACTTAATTGATGGCCCTCCCTTGAATTTAGCTATCCTTTATATATCATTTGAACAAGTTTGATGTGAGAGGTTGTGTTGTTTTGAATAGTAATGTCTTTTGCTCACAACCATTCATCGCTATCTCTGATTTCCTTAATCGCTACACTTAAATACATTCATTAGCCCTAAACTATAAATTGCTTCTCTTAATACATTGCAGCCTTCAAATCACTCTTTTATTAATTATATGGGTGTGTCCTTTGGAAGAACCATGGCTGGGAGTTGTTTATTGTTAACATCATTCCTTTAATAAGAATTGCTGACTGACACCATGGAATAACGTTTATTTGATACTTCATTTTATTATCCTTGATGATTTGCGCTATTGTGACTTGGTTGAAGTGCTTAGTATATATTAATTTTTTGCTTATCTAATTGCCGCTCATTAATACTTATTGCCCAATATCCTCCCACAGCCATATGATGATGATATGTGCATGATTCTTTAGAAATATTGACATAGTGAGAGATGGTGATTCCTTCGTCTTGTTCCCACAATTCCTTACGACTTAGCTCATGCGGTGGTCAACAGGAGATTGCTACATCAAAGGAATCAACATGACTTTAATTGCTTCGAAAAGGGATGGAGTGGATCCACATCAAAAGAGGAAAAATAAGTGGATGTGTGAATGACATTATGCGGCTCGTCACATGGAATGGATCATCCCATGGAATGTCATGCATAGGGAGAAGAGAAGTCCTGGAGGGACAAAATTGGGGAGAAAAAGGAGAAATAAGGCTCAAGAGTAGAACAATCATCATATGGTGCATAGACTATATTGTCACTAGAGGAAGAATCATTGAAGATATCGAAAGATAGACCATCAAGGGAAGTGTGAGAACCTTGGAGGGAGGGGGTCGGGGAATCCAACAATAATGGTAGGAAGTTTTGGCCTAGCATTAGATGAAGTAGTGCTAGAAGTATCATTTAAGTCATGAGAAAGAGAAGGTGGAGAATTATTTGTGGTTTGAAATGATTATAAAAGGATATAAGAGTGTCAGGGGTACTACAATAGTTACTAAGAATGGTAATAAAAGTGGCTGGATGGGAGAAACTGATATATATGACCTTGGTGGAGAGAGGAGAAGAGCCTAAATTAATTAAGTTACAGAGATGCTCCAAAACAAGGGGGGTGAGTAGAGACAAATTGACAGAAAAAGTTGGGATCCATGAAGGAGGCATGGAGGGAAACAAGAAGGATGGGTGAAGCCATTAGGAAGCACCAAGAAAGCCACATAAGAAAATGGATGCAATTCTAAGCTACTCACATAAATTAGAAGCAAAAATGTAATTCAGATAGGTTCGCCAAATAAAAGACAAGAAAACAAGTTTTTCTTTCTTAAAAGTGTGTAATAAATTAGATCAAATAAAGGACTTTCAAATATGCATAAATGAGCCCAAATTTGATCTAATTAGATCACACAGGAGTTGGGACTGGCAATGGGACTGAAAACACAAATTCAGAAACATGAATAAGCAACTTTAGACCAGGATTAGGAGACGGAAAACTAAAAAGTGGAGGGTGCAAATAAACTTGGAAATTCAACAGTAACAAAAAATGCTAGAAATGCTAGACAAGAGCTGTTGGTGAAAATTTGGGACAATTCGAGCTGGGGCAAACTTGGGGTGCTAGTTCCTTGGTTGAGGGCAGGAAACTAGTGTGAGGCTTTGGTTCCTTGTCTTGTGTCAAAATCCCCTGCAACTAGTAGGTTTGATAGTTGTAGTATCAAACATATCAATTCCACTATGTCTAGGTGTCTGTAGAGAACAAAAACAGGGAAATAATCAGAAAAATGTGTACAAAAACTAGTGTAAATGTGTACAAAAACTAGTGTAAATGAAGGAAAAAACATAAAAAAGAGGGGAACAAAAACAGGAATTAGAAATCCTAAATTTGATTACAAACTATCCCATCCCGCCACAATGAATAGCCAGTTGCAGAATTGGCAGGAGGGATAAGAGACAGATAGGGCATTCATAAATGGTTTAGTCGTAGTGGTGGGCGGGAGGCAATAGTTGATTAGTGTCGGGACGGGATCCATTCAGAGATGCAATGAAAGGACAATGCTTCGATTCCCATCCTAGGAAGGAACCCAAGTGTAATGTGCCTGACCAAATCTGATATAAAAGCACTGATTTGCAGCCTTGGTAATTTTGTCAAACACTTGTCTTGTAACCTTCTTGCTTGCTGGTTGTTGTTTCAGTTTGCTCTGAATTGGTTTTTTGATGTTTGCCAATGATTTGGAATGCTTGGAAATGAATGTAAAGTTGTCTTAAGCAAGTAACTAAAATGGATGCAGCACTTTTTATATTTTTCAAATGCATATATATGAGTTTCTAAATGAAAAATTCATACCTACAGCCAAGAGACAGTTTTACAAACACTTGGCATGAAAACTAATTCAAAGTTATGCAAGTACATATGAGAGACATTTTGTCAAATAGTTGGCAAGAAAACTCCTTATATCTCCAAATGATATTGAAATGATATGAAAGTAATTACAAGCTGGAAATGATATAAAATCAGACTTCTACATGAGATGTTTCAACCTTGTTTCTAACATGAGCATGACTGAAAATTTAAATGCAATAGGATTGATCTATTGAAATGCAAATCAAGGCTCTTGGCTTACAATAATTTCCAATATATATATGACTAATCTGATATGAATTATGCAACTACATAAATGATGCTAAATCTGATAAGAATCTGGAAATGCAATTGCAACAACTCTGAAATAGGTCGATTCTCTTTGGGGAAGATGAATTTGTGCTCCCAAATGGTGCGCCCTTCCTTCTTGATGCCCAGCGATCCCTTAAGAATTTAATTGGAATATTTTTGATGGCCTCTATGACAAAAATCGTCCCTTGCAAAGAGGGCCACCCCTGCTGCTTGAAGAAGATGACAAATAAAAAATAAACTCCAGCTGATAAGCCCTCCAAAGTGTTATGAAAATGATTGCTAACACCAAACCAATCGATTCCCCAAATGCCCATAAAAATCTGACCTCTCAGTGATGAGCTATGAATGAAAATGCAAGTTCTTCCATGGTTGGTCTGCAGACTGAGACAAAATTGCAGACTTCAAATGAATCACCAACTTCTCCAAAATTGATTTCTCCTTTTGATGCAAATGAAAGGACTGAGATATCCTTTCCCAAACTAGCTAGACTTGATATCTCACAAGCGAAACTAGGAACCAGCTAGGCTTGATGTCTCACAAGCGAAGTTTGCCAAGCATTAAGCTCACCAAATGTAGAAAATGAAGTAGTCAACTCAAACATGCCATAATGCCCAGCCAAAGCTTCTTTTTATACTTTTTCTACAACATCACCAAGAAGCTTCTAGAAATAAAGTATTATTTTATTCAAGTGACTTTATAATATAATATTTATTTTAGTCACTTTATTAAATTAATTAAATATAAGGTCACCTTTTAATTTTTAATTGTTTGATAACCTTATAAATAACTAATTTAATAATCCACTTAATTTAATTAAAATAATCAATTAGTCATCCTTATGAAAAATCATTAATTTGGACAACTTAATTAATTAATTTAATTAAATTAAACGTACTCCAAAATTGGGGACATGACACCAAGTTAGTCAATTAGGCTTCTGTTGGGGGAGACATGGTACCAAGAATGGCAAAGTTAGGCCCTAGCCAAACTTGGCCTGTGCATACTGATAGGGTGCCTAGGATGGCAGGCTTAGACCCTGGCCAAACTTGGCCTGTGCCAAAGCTCATAGTTATCTGGTTTATTACTATTTAACGTGTGTATTAGATGAAAAAAACAATTAGTTATTGATAGGTGGATTGCCACAAATTCTCATGTTACAAATCTTTGGTCCAAAGACATCAAGGTGGTCCATTATTGCTTTTTTATTAACTAAAGCATCAATGTTTCAATTGAAAGTCTTATTGTGCCAAAGCTCATAGTTATCTGGTTTATTACTATTTAACGTGTGTATTAGATGAAAAAACAATTAGTTATTGATAGGTGGATTGCCACAAATTCTCATGTTACAAATCTTTGGTCCAAAGACATCAAGGTGGTCCATTATTGCTTTTTTATTAACTAAAGCATCAATGTTTCAATTGAAAGTCTTATTGTACCTTATTTGAAGAAACTACAATTGGCTATAAACTATGTCCTTTGTGTAGAATTAGCTGTCAAGTTTGTTTGATGTGTAGTGATGCTTTTCTTGCAAAAGCTTATAGGCCATGCATAAGTTTTCTCATATGAATCCAAGAAAGTTTGACATGTACAACACTTAGTTAAATGCCCGAGGAAAGGACATTTCAAAAGTAGGGAATGTAAGAATTTAAAATTTGATTAATTTTTTTAATTATATACATATATATGGTATAGCTTTACCCAGCTGCACTGAAGTTGGGTAAAAAAAATATTGCTTTAGGGAGTACTTGAACCCCAAACTCATACCCGATCCCATACCTAAATTGGAAACTTAGCCCTGCCAAGTGTCCACATCTAGGATGATTCTGTTGGTTTGTGGCTGATCCAGATTTGGATTGACACATATTCTTGCATAATTGAAGATGTTATAATATTTGGTAAGCTCAAATGACATAGTGTATTATGGCATTTCTAAGTTTTTCTGAAGATGACCCCTGCCAATGTTTGCTAGGTAGGAAAAAGAGTCTTACCTATATTGGCATCATGTTGGGGAGATCTTTAGAAGGGTCATCTGTTGGAGACCAATGTTTCATAAATAGTCTTCTTTTTTTGATAAATTAAGGGCTTCCTTGAAATACGCAATCATCAACAATTAGGGGCTAAAGGCACAACACTTGCTGAGGTTTTGCAAATGGGGTAGCAAGCCAAGTTGGCTTGATCTTTGGGGAAACTCCATGGCTAAACATGCTTGAGTAAGAGTAATATTAGGATGGCTGACCTCCCAGGAAGACTTGATGCTTCACTCTTGTGAGCTTTACCTAGATGCAATGAGTGTCAAGTTGATCATTCATGCTCACGAGAGATGGATTTGTGTGAACCACTCATGGAATATGGGTCAATGAGTTTCACTCAAAATAATGCAGTTGACCACTAATCAAACATCATAATATGCAATCATTTCCAATTTTAGAAGCAAAAGTAAGGAATCCATGGGCATCATCAATAAATCAATAGATCTAGTAGGTTTCCAAATTTTTGGACCCAACATCTTTATGTTTTTAAACTTGGAAAAGCTCCTATAAATTTGTATATCAGGGCATGTTCTTTTTTTCCATTTCCTCCATTGAAAAAGAGACAACCTTGGGAGGGGTGTTTGTAATAAGCAGTGTTCCACGGGGACGTGCCCCCCCAAAAAACCCCATGTTTCCTAGGCGTCCCCGTCTCAGAGACTTGGGGACTTGGGGGGACGTCCCCCCACCAGCCCAGCACCAGTGCCACCATCCCACCACCAACATCGCCATCTCCAAGACGCCGCTAAGACTTTGAGGACATTGGGGTATCCTTAAGACGTCTAGGGGACTCCTAGTTGTCTCCAAGATGCATAATTCTTATACATCTTTTTATAACTATTTATTCAAGTACTATATGTATTTCAACACCCTGCTGCCACCCCGCCACCGTCCCTTAGTCGTCGGCCCGCTATCCCTAAACTTAGGTCCTTGGTCCCCCTGTCCCCGAAACTCGTCCCCACGTCCCCACGTCAAGAAACTCCATGGAACTATGGTAATAAGATAACATCTGTTTGCTTTTGGAAATGGAATGTTCAATTTGGTTATGAATTGACTAACATACTGAGAGATGAACAATTTAAGGTTCTTGTAGATCTGTTCTTTTTCTCAAGTTACTCTAAGCTACTCTTGGAGTAATGTTTGAATAATCTGGGTAAGTGTCTAGTTCAAAATGTAGACAATACAATCAAATGTGTTTGACCAAATTTGTAGGGTGAAGCATACATTTACCCATATCATCTATAGTTCAACTCTTCTTCTCAACTAACCCATTTTGTTGAGTTGTATACAAAAATATGTACTCACCTTTGATGCTAGCTTTGCCTTCAAAAGTTCTAGAAGGCATTGGTCATTAATTTTGTTCCATTATTGGTTTGTAGTATTCTAAATGACTTGTTTTATTTTTCAACAAAAAGATTTAAAATCATGAAACTTCTCAAGCTTGTCGATTTTGAAAAGTCATTAGTAAAAGTGAGCATAAATTTTTAGCATGAAAAGAGAACACAAGAGATGCTTTATCCATCAGTGCCAATAGGTCACTATGCACAAGGTAGAAAGGTGCTTGTTCCCTTTAGTCATTTCCAATATTGAAGTTCTTCCTGTAGCATATGCAATAATGGAATCTTTGCATGCACAATACTCAGAAGAAATAGTGGGCAAACCGTGGAACTTGCCCAAATTGACCATTAATTGGAGATTTTTATAATTAAGATGATCACATCTCTTATGCCATAATTTGCTGCCCTCATCAAGATGAGAAATATAATCACAAGAGCTAGAAGGGAAAGAAAACTCGTAAGTTGCCGGTTCTGGTACGGGAACGGGCACGGGTATGGAATACGGGTACGCCATTACAACGATTTTTTTCCCCTTGGGTACGGCTGCATATATATATATATATGCAAAAAAATTAAAAATATATAGAATTGTAAATACATTTGATAGTATGAACTATGATACTTCATCAATCATCAATCATCATTAAATCTAAAATCATTGATCAATGCTAGTGATAAAGATAAATGCCAATTGATAGTTCAAAATTCCAATACATATGTCATACTCATATATCATATATGTCTCTCTAGTCATGATTCAAATGAAGATCATTACAAGTATTCATCAATCATCAAAAGGATTTAGATCAAATTCATCATTTGGTTCAGCATCATTTGAACCACAAGTAAATGCATTGCCACTCGTAGTAGGTGCATCATGTGCAAGAGTCTCATCATCATCATCATCATCATCTATAGTGACTCTAGCAAGCTCGGCAATAGATGCATCCAAGTTGGCACACTCGGGGGCTATGTCTCAATTCTTTATTGAACCATCCTTGTACTCATCTTGCTTATGTGATAGAAGATGCAAGTTGGAATGGACATAAACCAAGTCTTCAACTTTTTTTGCAGCCAACCGGTTACGCTTCATTGAGTGGGATATACGAGTATGTACTCCAATTCTGTTCAACTGAAGAACTTGCAACCTGTTGAAATTGAAGAGAAAACCAGAATAACTTAAAAATAAAAAATGCAAAATAAATTAAAGAATGTTAAGTACTAAACTTAAAGTCTACAACACAAATGTTAAATAATAAAAAATAAAAATTACTTGTGATAGAATCTTGATTGCAAGAGCTTGGAGGAACATAAAATCTTGCCCATGGAGGTACCACCATGTACAAGCATATACATTGTATTGGTCTTGAAGAGTACAAAGACTATGATTCGGTCCGGAGATGAACAAGCCAAATTCTTTCCAAACATTTTCGACCACTTCTAGATTTAAGAAGAGTCTTTTGAATGCTTGCTTGTACCCATTAGAAACTTCACTATCTCTATATGGTGGAGTTCTCCCTGGCAAAGCAAGTATCTGTGCATTATAGTATTTGGGAGACAATGCATATGCAAGGAGATGCAATGGTGTGTTCATCTTGTCCCAACAGTGATGAATGATTTTTTCAACACTCTGAAAAAATGTTTCTTGGGGGTCATTCTCTTTTTTTGCTATTATCGCCTTTATTTTTTCTATCATGGAGTCAATGCCATCATAGATTTCCCCTAAACATGGTCGATCTGTATCAACAAACTTGATCATACTCATGATAGGTTCGGTGAATCTCAAGACATAGTCCACACAAGCCCACCAATTGTCATCTAGGATCAATGACTTGACCTTTTGGGCCATCTCTAAACTTAATGTCCTCCAAATACTCCATTGGTTGCTAATAACCATGGCACCCAATGCCTCTTACACCTTCACAAGTCGTCTCAAAATGATTGTGTGTGATGCAAATTGGGTCTCAGTAACCTAGGATCATGTAATACATAAGTTAATAACACATTAAAATATAAATCCATAAAATTAAAAAATAAATTACATAATTGATAATTAAATTAAATTTACCTTCAACAATTCCAATCTCGAGAAAGTCCTGAAGATGGTTTGTGACATGGTGGTTTGTCACAAACATTTGGATCTTTTCAACCTCTTGGTATATATCTTTCACCCACTCTATTTGAGTGCCAATTGCTTGCATCACCAAGTTAAGGGAGTGTATAGTGCATGGTGTCTAGAAAATGTGTTCATACCTTTGTTCAACCAAAATACCTGCAACCTTGCAATATTTTGCATTGTCCGTAATGACTTGAACAACATTTTTAGGACCCACCATCTCTATGGACTCAATGAGGATTTTTGAAATGAATTTTGCATCCTTGATTTGCCCCTCACAATCAACTGCCTTCAAACACATAGCCCCTTTGGGGGACACTGTAATAACATTTATTAAAGGTTGGTTTTTGCAATCTTTCCATCCATCGGAAACAATAGACATTCTTGTTTCAATCCAAGAATCTCTAATTGGTTTGAGTGATGTATCTACATGATTTTTTTTCTTTTCCTAATAAGGTGGTGCGCACCTTTTCATACCCGAGACCTTTGAAACCAATAGGTGTAGTATTGATTTCCTCCACCATATCATGCCAATATGGTGATCTCACCATGTTGAAAGGAAGACCATTGGCATAAATGCAATGTGCAATTTTTTCCTTTGCAATGTCTCTTGCTTCATTTTGAAATGCTCTATCCAATGGTCCTCTTTTGCGGGAAGGAATGGAGTCTTCTACTTGGATAGAGGGTGTCTCCAAGAAAGGATGTTGATAGGTTGATACTGAATCTGTAGGTAAAGTCATTGCTGTTCTCCTTGCTAAAGGATGATTTTTAATTTTTCTCTTTCACACATAGCATCAGCTTCTTCTTGTTCTTTAATGTATGCCATAATTTTTTCCTTTGGCAACCCCTTCTTAGTTGGCCTTGCACATACTCTAATCCCTTTCCCACCTTGTGCATATAAGTGAGCTTTCACTCAACTATATGAGCTCTTAAATTGGAATCCACACTCACCACAGTTCCAAACAAATGCCCCACCTCCGGGAAGTTGTTCAAGCATCGTAACATGATTCCATAATGGAGATGCTTGATCAATTTTAAATTTATGGTTTTTATCAACATCCACTGAACTTGAACTTGTAACCATTTGAAGTAGTTTGCAATTTGATTTTGCTGTTATAAGAAATATAAAATATTGAAACAAATTACAAAATGAACACCTAAACACATTGAAACAAATAGCAGAACTTTTTTCTTCTTTTCTAAAAAAAATTTAATAAAAAAAAAAACTTCAAATTTTTTTTTCAAAAACTTGAAAGAATCCATCAAAAACTTGAACGAATGAGTTAAAATGCATACCTTAGGTGATCAGATCTCCTTTGTGCAAGCTATCCTCGATTCCTTTTGCAAGCTATTCTCAATCTCCTTCAAAAAACTAGCAACCTTCAAAATCAGGAAAATGGAGGGCAAATATGTTTGTTAGAGCAATGAAATGTTGAATGGAGTGATGAATGCATATTATGGAGGCGTTTTAGGGTTTTTAGAGCACTTAAGTTGCTTTAAAAATATTTTTCTGTCACTTTTTGGTGCCCAAAGTCTGCGGGAGCGTTTGGATTTTCCCGGGCACATTTGGGAGCCCCAGGAAACCCAGGGGTGCCCAGGCGCTCCCTAGGCACTCCCAGACATGCCCCAGCCTGCTCCAGTATCCAAACACTTTTGGAGCGGATATGCAGGCCAAAACACAAAAACCCGGTAACATAGAGAAAACTTTTCAATTTGTGTAAATTGATATCAGTGTGTATAGAACAAGAAGATAAAATTGCAGTTTGTTTGCTTAATATTGTTGGCCAATCATTTGTTATGACAAGACTATACTCTTCCCTATTTGAGTTACTTGGTGCACTGAAATCAAATTCACAGCAAGAATAGGCATATGATAAAAATTTGATTATTCTGTGTGATATTTGTTAGTTGCAGTCACATCTAATTCTT
This sequence comes from Sequoia sempervirens, assembly GCA_007258455.2. Taxonomy (NCBI): domain Eukaryota; kingdom Viridiplantae; phylum Streptophyta; class Pinopsida; order Cupressales; family Cupressaceae; genus Sequoia; species Sequoia sempervirens. Next base: position 10,239 of record VDFB02034652.1, read on the forward strand.
TCGAATTGCAATAGAGTGCACAATCTAAAAAATGTATTAAGCGGATTAGGTGGTCTTGAAATGATAATGCAGAAAATTTGAATGAACATCATAAACCCTAAAGAATAAATGACTTTAAATTGTAAAACTGAATTACCTACAGTTAAAGCTATCCTTTAAGATGTCTGTTGTGTGGACTGCAGAGTACAAGTGTGTATGCAAACATTGAATCCAAATAAACAACCTAGACCAAACATGTTTGATTCTAGCCAGAAACACAAAGGCCATGTGATTGGAGACTGACGAAAGAGCCTCGAGGCTTTGTCCAAGGTACTCACTGATGATGCCATCCCGGGTACCCTTTGGAGTGCCAGACAAAATCATCTTTTTAATGGAGTTGCACCCTGAAGTCAATTGTTGTTGAGAGAGGATGTTGAGGCCTCTTTTGGGACTTTTGGGTCCATTTTCCTTTTCCAATGTCATGTTCAACAAGTTCCTTTTGTGTTATGAGCTTTTTCTCTAAAAGAGCAGGCTGTCATAAACTCATCTCTTCAGCATGCTATTCCCTCACAAGCTTAATGTTGCAGTACTTGAGCATGTTGAAGGTCCTCTTGATCTCAAATATATCTATCACCATGTCTCCTAACCTTTCATTAAAGTCTGCATAATGGCAAAAACATGAACACGGGGATGATGGCAAGGGATAGCAAGGTGCAATCTGCAATGTTGCATTCTTCATTGGTCCACATGTCTGTGTGTAAGGCCTCTGAGGAGTTTGAACATTAGAAAAACCCTTGTGTAAGAACCCCTGGTTCTTCCTGATCCAACTTTGATGTTTTTTGAAGATTTTACCAGATAAAAGCATAGAATTTACAGAGCCCAGAAATGCAAAAGCAAAATATAATTTTATTCCAGATAATGTCATGAAATTACAATGAAAACATTCATACCCCGATAACGATCCTCTAATGAAGAAACCCTGATGTGAATCTCACAAATCTGCTCAATGATGACTCCTGAATGAAGCCAACTCCCAGGCAATGATTCGGCTGATCTCTCACAGCCTCAAGATTGCATAAACACTGAAGAGGGCACGTTCTTCAATGCTGGTATGAAGACTAGCAGCTGAAACCCTAGGTCTCAAGCTCAAATCCCATAACTCACAAAGACAAATTCAAATGCTCATAATGGATGAGGTCGATTGGCTTTTTGAGTCCTTAAATACTTCTCCTCAAACAATTCCCTCCAAAATGCTTTTTAATCATTTAAATATATCTCAAATAATTTTTGTTGTTGACTTTATATTATATCACCCAGTTATGGCGAGCCTTTTTATGAAGTATTAATTGCACATTCACTTTAAAATGGCCCCGCTCATTATAAAGTTAAATAATAACTTTATAATATACTTTTATAATTAAATATCATTTAAAAGCCATTAGAATATTAATAACTCATTAAATGCACAAAATTACGCCATATCAACTGAAATTGAAGTCAACACTGCAAATCCACATATGACCAAGTGCCTTGCTAATAATAGTAACTCTGACTCACTGCCAAGGTGACTTACTATAAGTGCATTAGTCTGAGCTCAAAATCCACTGTCAAAGCCAAATACTGAACCTAGCAAAGCACTGGAGAGAAGTAATGTCTCCAATCAACCAAGTAATAGCCCCTGAAGACCCTCTAATCAAGTCCATTAGCCTACGAGGGTCAAAATGATAGGCTAATCCAACAATAACTGATGCTCACAAAAATGGGGACATTACACCTTGTGCAGACAGAATATTAGTGTGCCTGAAGGGCTAGCCAGATCCAGTTCAAGCCATGAGTCAGTTTTCTCATCTAGTGCATTGTTATTACCCACACTAAATTTTTCTGCTCTTTATTGTTAGTAAGTTTTTAAAATAATCATTCTGGTTCATGTGGTGGATGCACTTGAATCAAGAATTTACTCATTCTTTGTGGCACCCTGAGCAATCAGGGTGATAAAAATAGCAGAGTAAGCATTAGGCTGATTACGCTTACAAGAAATCTTGTTTTGCTTGTTGAGGTCATTCCTCTTTGTGAACAGTGTTCTCATCATGAGCAGGCTTGCCACAGTAGTTACAATCACTCTTAATGACTTTTAAAGGCTGACGGCTATGAATCATAAGGCAGGGAATTCCTTTTTGGTAATTATACTGACCTCTATTGGGATTGCTTGCTTTGGTTACATGTGCACAAGAACTAGAACCAAGCTTATTCAAATTTATCAAGTTTTCTTTGTTTCTTTAATAAATATATATCTGAAGGATTCTAATGTATTCTTATCGATTTCAGAAATTTAAAAACAAGAAGACACAAAAATATCGTACCTAGGTGATAAAAGTTGCAGAATAAAATGGATTTTTGAGTAAAGCTTTATTGAAATGCAATTTCAATTCCTTAAATTTTCAAGGTATTCTTCAATCTGGTCTAAATCAGCGGGTTATATTTTACTTATCACACAATTGATTTGGATAATGCAGCATGATTGGCTTGAGTAAAAACTATGTTGTTATGCTTCTACGCTTCTATGATGCCTTCCTTATCATGAATGTAATTGAAAAAGTCATTTTCTTTTGTGATAACAAGAATCACTCAGGCTCTCATTCAACCTTCTTGATAATGTTGAAGAGGCTTTTGCAACAAGATAGAATATCTATTTATTTCTTCCAAAGAAGTTAAGGCCCTTCAACATGAAAGTGGGCGTGAGACTACTCATGATGGGAACAAAAGATCTATTAATTGGTAGAATGACCAGAAATGAAAGCTACACCATAAAGCTCTCAAGGTAAAATTTGGTGGGTGAACTTACAATAACTCAAAAGTGGTAATGAATCAAACTCAGTATTAGAAGACAAAAGTAATTAGAAATGCAAAATATACCTCGTTGCAAAATTTCAACCCAACCTAGAAAAGTTTAGTCTTGAGCACAAATGACGAGTTCCCCCCAAAACACCCTACAAATGCCTAATTAGAACCTGTGGCAGAAGAAAAAATTGATGTATAGGCTGAGATCTATTCTTCGGTAAAACGTTAGCTGAATGGAGAAGTTCATTCTGGCACAAAGTGGCCCAAAAAGGTCACACAGCAGCTGAACCTGAAATGCCTGTAGAACTACGAATTGATTTACACATTGAAAAGTTCTTGCAAAATTTTGTGTCAAAAGGGGAATAACAAACTGTTGATAAAGCCCCAGTTACAGCTTCTAGCATGTAGTAAATTGTATTTCTAAAGAAAAACTCCCTTTCCAAATATGCACACTCCATGCTTAGAATCCACAAATTTGTGACACTGATAGCAAGCAAGCAAAATGCAAAGATAACTGGGATAGATGTGACACTAGTTACAATTAATTACAAATATTAGTAAAAAAAAACACACAAAAGAATAGGAGATGGATACCAATAGCATCCAGATAGCCAGATAACAATATGTGAATCCATGTTGCCCACAACAAAGGCAACTGCTCACAATATGTAGAGTTGTACATAAGGTATGCACAAGTACAACTGCAGGAATCAATAAATATGCATGCTTACAAGTTGAAGATTCCCCACATGGAGGGATGCTTAAGCATGGACACAAACATACAAAGACGCAGAAGATTTCCCATATGTGAAAAACACAAGATGATTTCTCCAGCAAAAATAGGTATAGGGAGCTATATGTTGGCTACTAATCCACCACCTTTGTAAATATTATTACAAACAGTTTTCTTCTTTAAGTACATTTAGTTTATAGCCCATGAATTTGTCTGATATTTACATATGCAATTGCGGACATATTTCATATGTGTTGTAGCCCAGTAAAAATTACCTATGTTCCTCGTCTCAATTCTTAGAAAAGGTTAAAGAATCCTTCAAATCTTTCTGTAGGGTTTTAACTTATTAATAACCCTCATTATAGTAGAATGCTTTGCAGCTCTAGCATGATTTTGAATCAAGCATGATTTTGAATCATTGTCCTTGACATGGCCTTCTTGTGTGCTTTTTGACAGGCAATACCAGCAACTTCTAGTATTGCTACCGATAAAGTTGGAGGACGTATACGGGGTCCATCACCAATTATCAATCAGTGGTTTGATTTCTGCCTTCAGCCTGCAAGGGCTACACCCTTTCAACAGAATGTCTTTCCTGGATCTTCTCCATTGTTTTTACTAGACAAATCTGTTGACATAAAAAGTGAAGATGACATTCTACTGAAAGGACCCACAAATGCGATGCAAACTACAGTTGCAGAGAAAGGTGAACCAGAGTTTGATTCAAATCTTGTTGCAGGCATGCCACCTGCTGACATTCTCCAGAAGTGTGAATTTTTAGAGCCCCTATCGACAAAAGCAAAGTTGGATTATGAGTGGTTGTTGACTCAGAAACAAGAGGAGGAAGGACAAGGCTTGGGAAGTTCCTTTTTTGAGTACTTGAAAGGAATACGAGGAAATTTTAAAAATGCACCTCCACGCAACATTTGATGAGAATAAAGATTTAAAACCATGTCAAAGACAGTCAATGGCCGGCATGTATATAAGGAGTTCACATATTTTTCTTTTTGATGGAGCTTAAAGAAATCAAGTTTCTGAATTAATAGTCATATTATCCAGGTCCATTTTAAATCTACATGGCCTGATCTGAGTTTATAAGAACAATTGAGCAACTAGGCTTTTGGAAAATTACTCTCTTCTGATGGATCTAGAAAGATTCATATTGTTTTTTCTTTCAAAACAGCATTTATTCTATTTGGTTGCCTTCTTTGCTCATTTGCGTGGGCCTATTTCACCTGAAGTTATTCTATATGATTATGATCCCATATAACAGATTCTGGAATTACTATAGGCTTCTAAGAATGTAATATGTTTGAGTGAATGTAAAGAATATTTATTTTTTAGAGCAGCAAGTTTTGGGAAAAAGCTGTGCTTTTCTTTTTTTATCAACTTTTCAGAGCACACTCCGCGATTAATTTTATCTCATCATCCTGATGATGGATCATGGAGTGTGATGTAATGTCCCCATTTTAGTCGGGCTTCTGGGAAATGCTGTGTTAGCTCTATATATTGACCCTTGTGGGCTAGCTGGATTGGTTAGAGGGTCAAGTGGGTATCTTCTCTCGAGAGTTTGATCGCTCAAGCTGTGAGCCCAAGGATCCGTTCACAGCAGTTGGCAAAGCAAGGTGAGCTCTATTACCTTATGACGGGCACAGATTATATGGTGGTGTTTTGAGTGAGTTATATTTTATGATTTAATATTTAATTAAAGTCAAATTGACTTTATATTTTTAAATCACTTAAATATTCTCTAAAACTGATTTAATATTTTAAATCACTTAAATGAATAAAGTGCGCCAAGTATTTAATTCATGAACTATTGAGATGAATTAAATATTATTTAAAAAGATTTTAAAACCTAAAAGTGGCGTATCTTTCTTGGGATTTGTGCCTTTGCATAAAAGGGCATTTCTGGCAATAGAAACTCACCTTTTGACAATTTCGACTTTGCCTTGTGCTATTTCCCTCGCAGACATTCTCCCGGATCAAGGTTTGATCAGCCGTACGTAAGTCTCTACAGCTTCGCGCATTGTGAGTTTTCTATTTATGCAGTTATTTGTGCTTGATAATAACTCAGGGGTTCTTGGTGGCGTACTTCTTGCTTCAGGGATTCTTCTTCCAGAGATTCATTTCCTTCTTGTTCATGGCCGTACGGCTGCTTTGGTTTGTGTGCCTTGAGAAAGGCGTGTGAATTGAAAGGGAGAAACGCCTTCTTTTTGAGAGGGCTTTAGCATCTATCTTTGGCGGCTAGTGTATTCAGAGCTTTGTGACCAGTTTCCGAGCTGGAGAAACCTTGTCTGGAGTTTTGGCGTGCATTTATGCCTGTTTTCACCATTTCCAGCTGTAGACCTGGCCAGTTTCTTATTTAAATAATCTGGAGCCTGATTGGTATGTTTATCGTTCTTAATCTATCTGTTGGTGTTAGATAATACATTCTGTACTTTCAATTTGAAGGAATAAGTTTAAATTTGTCTTTTATGAGCAAAAATATGTTGCGCCCCTTCTCTTCTGTCTATTAAGATTTCTTTAAAAAACTAAAAAAACAATTAAAGACTTAAGAATTTGGGGGTTTTGAGCTGAGAGCCAGCAGGGCTCATCACAGTGGTATCAGAGCATTGATCCTGCCAGCTTGTGGGGTTAGTGGATTCTATGCGGTCACACCAGGACAAATTTGACAGGTACTATTCACACAGGGGTTGAACAGCAAAGTGGTTATCATGGCTTCTAAATTTGTTGATGAAGTAATGGTTGCTTATGAGGAATATATAGCATTTCCAGATAAGATAAAAGATCACCTAGACTTCGAAGAATATATGGAGCATCGGATGGTTTATAATAAGCAACGAAGCAAATCAAAGAAATGTGAGCAGAAAAATGTAGAGAGCATTTCAAATGATATTCAGCAGAAACCTATGCCATCACAACAAAGATTAGCTCGTAGCTTGCAGCAGTCTGAAGACTCCATTTCAAGACAAAGCTCATCACAAAACAAAAAGAAATTGAGTTTCTTTGATGTGTTGGGGTTAAAAAGGGATCAATCAACAGTTAGTGACCAGCATACAGCTGATCTTATGGAGGACAAAAATCAGACTTACATAGAAGTAGATGTTGGGCACAGGACACTTCAGGATGAGCAAGTGTTGTATGAAGACAAACCAGTTGCATTAGAGCAGCCACATGAAGACAAGGTTCCTTGTGATGCTTCATCAATTACTATGAAAGAAGAAGTGTACAAAAATATGGCTTCTACAACATCTTTTGAGACAACTTCTATTGAAGAGAAAGTTTTACACCATGATAGTGGTTTTGTTGAACCCCAGGAAGATATTATCAGTACTAACAAAGATGATATCAGCCTTGAGATCAATTCTGATTTTATGAACAGCAGTCCATTACTTTCACAAAATCATGAGGTGACGGATAAAGTACATGAAGATGGTCATGTTATGGAATCTCCTAACATTAGCATTGAAGTTTTGCATGTTGAGCTTGAAGAATGTTTGGCGGATTCAAGTCACAAACAGTCTGATTTTATATATCAGACCTTGGAAGATGTGAACAAAACTCAAGTTTTGTGTGATGGGTGGCTACAAAGGGCTAAGAAGGCAAAGATGTTGGCTGCTCAAGCAAAACAGCGTTTGCAAGAGGTCAAGGAACGCTGCAGCCAGCTAGATCAAGCAAAGAAACAAAGGGAGTCACACCTTAGATCTCTAATTCTTCCAAGGAAGGAATGTGTAGATGTAGAGCATGCAAAGGAGGAACGTTTTGAGATAAGCCAAAATGAAGAATATGCAGCTGTGTGGGATTCAAGAAATTCTTTTAGTATACACAATATGCATCTTGCGTCTTTTGAGTTACCTCTAGTTGAGAGCCCAATAAAAGCTCACACACTTAGTGGACCAGCCACTAGGGTCATTGCTACACAGGAGTCTCAAGGAGAGTTCCAATATTTCCTCGTCACGAGAAAGCGGTATAGGGATGATACTCTATCATCCTATGAACCTATTGGTATCTTTTGCATCTCCATAGGTTGGCCTTGCAGTTTGGAGGGTGCTGTTCCGTTTCATATCAGCAACCTAAAAGGAGCTATCACACATCATTTAGCAACTATGAGGGATAGACCGCACACCTATAGGAAGTTAGCAGAGGGTGGAGATTGTTATGATGTTGCAGGCACTTCCAGTTATTCCTATCTCCTCAGAGCAGATGGATGTGAGTTTGGTTTGCATTGGGACCTGACTGCTGACAGGTTCAACACTACCATTTGGATGAGTCCCATGCGTTGGCTTCACCACTTCTGGCATGGTGAAGTTGAGATCAGTGTTGAGCAACATAAGACAGTTGGTGATAGTAGGGACATTATACGACACTATCCTTGGGATCCTGGTGGAGTGGTTGATTCCTTGCTGTTGAGATTGCTTGCAGACAAGCAATTTCGGGGAGGGCAGACTGTAATGTCCCCATTTTAGTCAGTTCTTGGGAACAGTGTGTTAGCCTATTTATTGGACCCTTGTGGGCTAGCTGAATTGGTTAGAGGGTCAGTGGTACTTTCTGGAGAGTTGGATCGCTCGTTTTCGTGAGCCCGGATCGGGTTCACGTTGCTGGCGCAAGGTGAGCTCCATACCTTATGACGCACAGATTATATGGTGTTTGAGGAGTTATGGGTTTTGCGATTTAATATTTAATTATAAAGTCAAATTGACTTATATTTTAAATACTTAAATATTCTCTAAAAGTGATTTAATATTTTAAAATCACTTAAATGAAATAGTGCGCCCAAGTATTTAATTCATATACTATTGAAATGAATTAAATATTATTTAAAAGATTTTAATATCCAAAAGTGGCGTATCTTTCTTGGAATGTGTGCCTTTGCATAAAAGGGCATTTCTGGCAATGAGAAACTGACCTTTTGACAATTTCGACTTTGCCTTGTGCTATTTCCTGTGCATTCTCCTGTGATCAGGGTTTGAACTATTTTTCCATTGAAGAACGATAACTCTTCAGTGTTGAGCACTTTTGAGGCTGTGAGAGATCACCGACTTGTGCAATTTGTGAGCTTCATATAGAGGTTCCCATCGGGTTTGAGTTGTGTTTTATTGATTTCTCTTACTTCGAGGGTTTTAGAGATGCTTCATTTCATCCGCCGCGTATTAATCATACTTCTGGGTCAGATTTCTAAGTGAGAATTCGGGTTGTTTGCAGTGAAGTGCGTGGCTCTTGTGCAAGGGCGTTTGGGCATTTCTTGGAGAAACGCCTTCTTTTCTGAGGGTTTCTCTTCATCATTTTAGGCGTTTGGCTTGTACTCTTCATCTGCCACCGTTTTCAGGCTGGATTTCGCATTCTGTAGCTTTCTACACCAGATTTGGTCAGTTTTTCACCATCTTGGCTGGCAAACTGGACTACTTTCTTAAATAAATAATCTGGACACTTCTGGGTATGTTTATGAGTTCTAAATCCATTGTTGAGCATATTTATTATCTTTTGTATTGTCAATTCGCCTGAAATAACTCAGATTTACATTTTATATGCATTTATGCTGTGCGCCCCTTCTCTTCTGTCTATCAAACTTTCTCTAAAAAACTAAATAACACTAAAAAGACTTAAGAAAATTGGGGTTTTGAGTTGAGAGTGCAGGTCATCACATGTGATCCAAAACTCTTATGGAAAAGGGTTGGTTACCGATTCGTCCCTAGCAGAGCCCAGATACGATATGGATTCATGATTCAGATTCGATACGATACAAATTCGTCCAGGATTCATTTTTCAGACTGCGGATATGTCCAGGGTATGATGAGTGCTCTGTGGGTATGGTTTTGAGGTTTTTAGACCATGATTTAAACATTTTTTTCAAGCACCGTTAGAAGCATACCTTTTAGTGTATCAATTACACAAATATATAAAAATAACAAGAGAAAAACCCAAATAAGTGGTCGTGGTGGAGGCCTTGAAACCTATATATGGGATAGCAAATTAACCTTGTAAATACAAATGCCTTTCTTTCTGTCTTTCTAATATCTGCTTTGGAGATTGCTAAAACATGAAAATGGTCTCTGTTTTGTTTGTAACACTATTGGGTGTTTGTTTGTTCTTTCAAGCCAACGCAACCTACAATGGACTCACCCAGAGGCCTCCAATGGGGTATATTTCTTCACTGTCTGTACTTAGGAAAAGAAATCATGTGAATGCAGAAACTGATGTTTTCTTTATTTAATTAATTGAGAGGGAAACCTAACATAAGCTATTAAATCATTGATCTGTGCTCAGTCTCTTATAAGCATCCAATGGACTGATCTTGTCTGTATAGATGATGGCAAATCCTTGGAAGTGCCATCCACCCTGCATATCAGCATATCTAATGATGCTGATGATGCTGCTTTTTTTGATGACCCATATGATTCAGATTGATCAATGATCAATAATTATTAATGGCTGATTGTAAACACTTGACATTTTTATGTTTGAAGTTTGAACTTTAATTTATAATTCTAGAATCTATATCATGACATTTGACTCTTCGAGTAAAAAGTGGTGGTGTATTTTTGCTATGTTATTTGACTATTAATATGGTGGTGTATTCTGAACTTAATTACTGCTGCAAATATGTGTATATATTTCTGATTTTTATATGTTTTTGTATTAACGTACCCAACGCCACAAATTTTTTTGAATGAATCACATACTGGATTCTCGTACCTGTACCCAAATCCAAAAATGAATTGGTAACTAGGAAAAAGGAATGTAAACAGTTTTTCCCAAAAGCTTGCTGTTCTATCACATTGACTTTGAAAGCCTCGTGTTCATCCTTCATTTTATATTTATTGAATTGTTAGTCTTAAAATTTATTACCGACTTCAAGGCATTATGAAATAAGATGGTGGCATTATATGTTTTAAATACTAAATTATCTCATTTTTTGACATTAGTTTCCTGACATATTCTTTGCATAACCCTTCTGTTGTCAAGATGCTAATTTTCTCAAATAGCAAAACAATCAAGAAGAGAAAATCAAGATTATGTTCCTCATTCTAATTTCATTGAGAAATGAACATAGAGATGGTACTTGTCATTGTTACTGGGGGATGTGTTTCCTTCCCCTCTTTTATGTGAGTTCCACCCCAGTGTCTCCAGTATTCAGGGATGGCAAGGAAAGGTCCCTTGGCCATCCCCTGCCTTACATAATTTGGGATTAACTATGCCATGTCCCCAGGATGGCCTATAATTTCTGAGACATCCTTTGGTTGTCACAGGGATGACCAGGTCTCCTCACATGTCTGACTTTTTTTGTTCTATTTAGTAAACAATCATAGTAGCATAAATTGCAATTTCTCGCAGCTTGGTCTGCTCAGTGAATTTTTTATGAATGTGGTACTGGGAAATATAACTGTGATTACAATTACTGAATTGTGATTTCTTTGCAATTAACTTGCCAAAAAATACGTATTCCCAATTTTTGGCAATGTCTGCAAAAAGTTGTGATTTCTTGCCTGCTGCCTGATTTTTTATTCGAAAGCCCTAACTGTAACCCTATTGTTTATCCAGTTTTTCAAAAACCCTGAACTTAACCCTAACCATAACCGTATGTTTTTCCGTTTTTTGGAACCCTAAACCTAATCCTAACCCTTTTTTTTTTATTAATCTTTATCTTTTGGTTTGCTGATTTATTCCCAAGAATGATTTTTGCTACCATGAGTTACAAAATGCACGAAACACACCATAACAGCTTTCAGATCAATTTTACTGAATCAGATAATAGACGAGACATCTGCAAATGGCTTTATTTGTTGTCTTTAAGAACAGGCATGACATACACTACCTTAAGAATGCATGGCAAAATGAAAAATGGGAAACATGAGAGATCTCTTAACGATCAATAAAGATATGAACATATAGATTCAGCCATGAAGGGTACGTCAGTTAGTGAAAAATGGCCAAACATAATACGTGTAACCAACAATCATAACTAAAAAATGCAGGTGTTAAAATTTCCATAAAATTTAGTTTTAGTATCGAGATTATGGTGCTATATGCCTTATTTGTGTTTGTTTATTAATGCCATAATAAAATGTCTTAATTCTTGCCTACAATAAAAACCTCCAGTGCTTCTCAGCCAATCCAATTCCTTCATTATTTTCTTGTTGGGTATATCTTTAAGTAGTTTATTGCTGCTATACTTCAATCAATGAACACCTGAACATTGTATCATGAATTTGATGCATTATGTGAATTTCTGAACTTGAATCTTTATGTCATACACAGCTAGACTTGTGTGGAATATATATATAAATGCCATGAAAATGATGTTCACTTAAAGAGCTCAAATAACAGGACAGTGTAAGGGGTCGATTCATTCCTGAGAGCTTGGAGTGCCACCATTCCACACAGCAGTTATTTGAGTCTTTTTAGGGAATTTCCATAAAAAGGCCTCTCAAGCTGCTGTCCCTATGCCATTAGCGTTACTGTCCTTTCCATCACCACTTTAAACATAATTTTTTCAGGTATCTGGTTTGTATGGATTTCATCTGCATGATTTTCGGTTAATAGGGGAACCATATGTGACACAATCACCTATTATATAATTTGAACCTGTCAGACCCATTCTGACATTTCTAGTATAGTACATAGGTAATTGGTGTTTCTTGTACAACATTTTCTGCAATCTGTCACTGGAACTTGTTAAGATGCATTGTTTTTGTCAGGCTTAGTTCAATGCTATCAAGTGGCATTTTACGCTAAGGATTTTAAATTCCTGTAGTTCTAAGAATCATTCTTTCTCAGAAGCATCACATATGGGGAGGAAATTAAGCAATAATTATTTGCTTCATATGTCACTGTTCATCTTCTACAGAATTTTTCTCGACTTGGAGTGACATTTATTGATTTGAATTATGTGGTAAAGTTTTTGAATTCTCCCCCTTAGATTTTTCAGTTTTTCTTTTGCATCTCTTGCAGCTATTACTGGGCCTCTCCGGCTCTTACCAGAAGAGGGCAGAAGCGTTTTTGTCATCATTTTCATCATTTGATAATTTCAGAATTCATGTACTTACCATGATTTGGATCTGATTAGTTGTTCAAGCTTGATGGTTAGAAAGATGTTTTTGGTTCTATCCTAGCAAGTATTGTTATGAGAAGGATCCTAACCATCTTTGGATGATATGCACATTCTGCATTTAAATCAGTCATTCTTGAAGATGAATGCCAAATTTTCATGGTTTTAGTGACCTTTCATAAACAAATAGTAAATATAGTGTCCGGTATCATTACAAAGTTTGTTTTGGATTATTTCGTTTGTTAGTATCTTAACGGGATATAAATGCTGGTATTAAGACACAGAAAACAAAGTATATTAATCAGGCCAAATTCAGTTTGGCCACATTCTCTAAGTTACGATTCTTCTCTTTGCAGCTTTTAGATCTTGAACCATCTCCAGAACTTGAAATCATCGTCTATACAATTAAGTTAAATCTTCCAAAATCCCGTAAGGCCAATTTTGGAAGAAATTGCAGGTCTATAACGGGTTGCGCAATAATGAGAAAGGACATGAGTTGGGATTGCCTTGTCACCAATGGGCCGAGTATATTCACTTCCATTTTTTCCTGGGAGAAAACTCAATAATTTTTTTAGTTAAATGTATTTCTCTGTTAATATTACCACCAAAAATAGCCCCTCCTCAAGGAGTTAAGGTCCCTGTATGGAAAAGACAGAAAACATATCCGTTGGCTTACCAATAGCAATATGAGAAGCTTGTATTTCCAAATGAGGGATGAAAGAAAGAACTTTTGGACGATTCCTTTGAAGAAATGGATTTAGATCCCATGACATTTCAATCTCTCATTTTACACAAGATGTCTTATGATATTTGTTTGAAGCCAATTTTGAATCATTAACAAGGGTGGCAACTTCAACCCCAGTGTTAGTAGCCATGTGATTATTAGCGCATAGGCTCATAATAGGGGAGAGGGGCCAGTAGTCGTGCGGGCTAACTTTGTGAGCATGTAGTGTTTGTCTAGAATATTGTAGGACCTTCGTGTTTTTTTTTGAAACATGGACTGGCCTCTTGTCTATCTATAATTAAGGTTTGGAGGTGTAACTCATCACAAGTTGGTAGATCAGCACATCTATTGAGAAGTCTCTAAAATTTGACTTTTTAAAGATACGTTGAAACTTAATAATGGTACCTTTAATAGTTGAACAGATAAATATCATTTGTTGCTTGTAGAATATAATATTTTTATTGAAAATAAAACCTAGATGCAACCTAAATGGACCAAATACCTAGTGGTAATCACAAATCTTTGTTATATTTAGCCTTTATATTCAACACAAATGGACCAATAGTTGAACACAAAAAAACTACTTGTTATAAAAACAACACAAAACTATTTAAAATACAACTTATATCATACAAAAATGGACCAATAGTTGAACACAAAAACTTTTTGAAAATCCTTAACATTTAATGGGAAAATACATGGTATTTAAATTGTGTTCACCTTTTATATTTATGATAGGGCAGTCTATTAATATGAAATACTCCAATACTTGTACATTGCTACCCCAATAGTTGTACATATAAGAACAATATGTTTTCGTTATGAGAACTATACTTGTTTAAATGAGTGTCTTATTTTATTAAATAAGCACTTTAGTTTATAAATGACACATTTATAGTGGATTTATGATGTTTTATTTGAGACAAATAAATATTTATCAATTTTTCATAAATGTATTTATGCTTTTTTTATGTAACATTCATAGGTTCTCATGTGTTCCAAGTATGGTCCATCTTGACCAACATTTGGTTATTTTTCTATTTACATGTGGACTATTTATTTACAATATATAGTATAAATATGTGGTAAGATTGGTTATTATAAGCACAAGTGCTATAACAACAATTGGACCCTGTACAACTATTGGCTTCTCTCCCCTAGTTCTTGTTATGTATATTGCCTGCCACGTTAGCTTCACTTAGACTTCCCTTGGATTTTGTGTCGAAGTTATGTTTTAGTATATTAAAATTGAGGGCAACCAATTAGCTCACTTGTGGTGAGTGATAAGCACCAGCCCCTTTCTTGGATAATTACAACTTAAAGCTGCACCTTTGGATATTATTGTCTTTTTTCTTCTAAAAAATAAGATGTTAATAGCTAGGGATTTTCGCTTTGCATGTTTTCCTTCATGGTTCTACTCTTTTCTCATTCTATTGTTTGGTATACAATTTTTTTTCATAGCATTTCTCTTCCCAATTTCAACCTACATATTTTTAATAATCATATCTCAACACAATGTGACTATAACTACGTTTGCTACTATTAAGAGCAATAACATTGAACAAGACTTAAAACTAAAAGAGGGGTAAAAATTTATTCAAACCAAAATAGAGCAGAACAAAGCAAGGGCATTACACAACCCTGTCTATCCTAAGTGGTCCAATTGTTGAGACAAATCCAGGGGTAATTGACCCCTTTCCACAATATTCTAATTTTGCAAATGATCAGAAGCCCATTTAGCCAAACAATTGGCAACCCCATTCCATTCTCTAGGAATGTGACAGAAAGTAACAGACTCCAAGGAAGCACACAGATTAAGAATTTGTTTTATAATTACAGCCAAATGCCAAGTAACATCCTCTAATTGTTGCCTCTTCAACAAAGTCACCACCACCTGAGAATCAGATTCACAAATGATCTGTCTCCACCCAAGAGCACAACCGTGGTCCACAACACATAAAATGACAAGACCCTCCATCACATTATTAGTATACCAACCCTTATAAACAAAAAAGATAAACTCAACAGTCCCAAAACTATTCCACCCAACACCCCCAATATCAACATGACCAAGATTTCCTCGAGAAGAACCATCTGTGTTGATTTTCAACACACCCTAAGGAGGAGGACACCAACGCCCTTCCCTATTTATCTTCCAAAGAGGATGTCAACATCTTTTTTGCATGATCTGGCCAACACCTGAAGCAACACCCCTTTGAAGAGGAAGGTTGAGATGAGTGCAATAGGCAACATCTCCCGGATCCACACCCTCAGCCAAGTCACACTTAGTCGAAATAGTTTCTCCCAAAGAATGAAGAATTTTCTACCACAAATGTTGGACAATCAACTTCATATCTTGAGAAATCCAGCGATTCCTCTCCAACCAAATATGCCACATAATAAAGGTCGGTCCAAGAGCCCAAGTAACTTGAAAAAAAGAGGTCTTAACAGGGGCCTTTCCCCACCGGGCAAAAAACTCCGCCAAAGAAGAGACATGCCAACAAGCCTGGTTCCACACACACCACCATGGGTGCCAAAGCCTCCTAGAGAACGAACATTGGAAGAAGAGATGAGAGGCACTCTCCTCACTATTACAACACAAAACACACATTGAGGGACCCTCGAATCCATGCTTGCACAAGTTATCCCAAGTAAGACACCAATTCTAAACCACCAGCCACAAAAAAAATTGCACTTGAGCCAAGAAAATTTGTTCCACACGTGCTTCCACCAAGGAACCTCAGTGTCCCCAAACAATTGCCTAACTAACTCTCCATAACCCGCTAAAACAAAGTACTTACCAGATAAATCACTGTTACTCCAAGCCAAGACATCCTGCCCCTCCATGGAATTGCATTCACGCGATGTAAGAATCTGAGCCAGCTCTTGCCTATCCTCCTTTGACCCTCTTGGTGGTCAATATGAGGAGTGCTTCCATCTAAGACTAGCAACCAATCCAATATTCTAAACTGTCTTATAATGCTCAACCATATTCCAACCTTCAGTAGAAAAATGATCACAAAGAGGTTGGAGGTGAGGTTAAGCAAAAAGAAGAGGAGGATGACAATCCCAAGAATCCCACCAAAAAAGAGCCTGAGAACCCATATGATAGATCCAAGAAAGCCCCTTAACTAACTAAGCCCCTGATTTTAGAGTATGTCAAATCATAGATCTACTTCCTTCTAAAGGGAAACGAGGAACATCAAATGTGTTAACATCCTTAAGATACTTGTGGGTGAGAATATGGGCCCAAAGCTGATGTTGAGTAGTACACCAACTCCAATATAACTTGGTTGCAAGAGCTCGCCCATTCAACATAACAAGACTCCACTTAACTGACTGCAAGTTACCACTCTAAAGAAATTGTCTTGAGATAGCATCAAATTCCCTCAGGAAATATAATAGAGCCATTTGAACAAAACACATGTAAATAGGGAGAGTCTGGATAACAGACTTCAAAATAGCCACTCTTGCAATAGTAGAAAGCCGACAATGAGTCAAATGAGTGACTTTACTGCACAGCTTATCAAGCACATTTTTCCAAGAAGACCTGGGTTTTCTACCAATAGCAAGAGGTATTCCTAGATAGACAAAGGGAAGAGACCCAATCTAAAACCTCAAAATATTAACAATTTGTCGTTGAATAGCTTGAGGAGTATTAAAAAAGAAGATAGACGACTTGTGCTCATTGACTTTTTGACCTGAAGCAGTAAGGTAAATATCCAAAGCCCACTTAAAAGAAGTAGCCTCTTGAAGGCGAGCCCTCCCCATAAGAGAAGTGTCATCCACAAATTGAAGATGAGAGAGCTGTGACAGCCCATTGCCCCAACACCAACCTTGGATCCTACCCTGGGAAACCCATGACTTAAGAAATATGCCCAGCCCCTCAACCATAATAATAAACAGATAAGGGGAGAGAGGATCTCCTTGATGAAGGCCCCTGGAAGCCCCAAAAAGCTCAGAAGGTTCCTCGTTCAAAATAACAGAAAAAGAGGCAGAGGTAACACAACTCATAGTCCAATTGACCGAATCTGGACTAAAACCAAAGCCTAAGAGAATTTGCTGCAAAAAAACTCCACTTAACTCTATCATAAGCTTTGGCCATATCCAACTTGATGAACATAGACTTCTCCTTAGAAGTTGCAATAGAGTGAATGGCTTCAGAGGCAACCACCACCCCATCCAAGATCTATCTACCAGCCACAAAACCCCTTTGCTCCTTAGAGATCACAAAAGAAAGACAAACTTTGAGCCTCTCTAAAATCAATTTAGTAATAATTTTGTACACCACGTTACAAAGAGCAATAGGTCTAAAGAATTTGAGCTGATCTACACCTTCCTTTTTAGAAATCACAACCAAAAAAGTAGAGTTCAAGGCACAAAGCATCTGCTTATTGCGAAGAGATTCTCGGGCAACCTCCAACAAATCCAAACTTATAATATCCCAAAACTCCTGAAAAAATTCAATAGAAAAACCATCCGGACCTGGAGCTTTACCTTTATTCATCCCAAAAACAACCTCTTCCAATTCAAACAGAGAAATCGAGTGGATGAGGAAATCATTCATCTCCTTGGAGATCAGGGAGGGAATATAAGCAAGGATCAAATTCTCATCTTCTACAAGGGGTGAATCCTCAGAAAAAAAGAGTAGAATAAAATTGTCTAGCCTCATGAGACAAAGCCTACAAAGAAGATATGTGGATCCCATCCACGTTAACCAAAGAGGAGATGAAACTTCTATTGCGATGAGCCTACATAGCATGATGGAAGAAAGCAATATTCCTATCCCCTTCTTGAAGCCAATCAATCCAAGCCTTTTGCTTCCAGAAAATATTCTCCCGAAGCTCCCACTCTATTACTCTCGCAGCCTAGGATTCTGCTTGACCTAATGCATCTGAGAAACCAAAATCCCGAATTTGGCGAGTAATCACATCAAGGCGCGCCTGAGCATTCCTCTTCATAACCTTAAGATTTCCAAAACACGTCCTATTCCATCTCTTAAGGTGAAATTTGACATACTGAAGCTTCTTAACAAAGGTGTACATAGTTGTACCATAAGTAGGGCTTCCATTATGCCACCACTAGGCCATAAGATCATGCAAAGAAGACTCTTGAAGCCACATACACTGAAACTTAAAAGGAGGATTCTTAGGAATTGTAAAAGAGAATACTGAAAGTTTGATTGGCCAATGATCAGAACCCCTCCAATCAAGAATCTCAGAACTAGTAACCAATCTACCTCCCACCCAAAAACAGGAAACAAGAAATCTATCTAGCAACATTGAACAAGACTTGAATTGAATGTATATTGTGAGGTTTTTAACTATCTTTTTTATTCTTTTGATGTATAGCTATAATTAGAGGAATGTGATAGTGTTTGTCATTGGTGTCAAACATTCCTTGGGAAGATGCTTCTTGGTGGAATCCCTTATCAAGTTGCTCTTAGGTCATGGACCTAAGATGTATGCATGGAACCTCCATGGTAGAAATTCACAAATATTCTTACTATGGAATATTTTTTCTCTAGTTTATTTTCCAATTCAAAGAACTTCATAACCATTAAAAATCAACTCGTGACTTTACATCTTTTTTTTTATTAGTAATTTGACATATGACAAATGCACACGCCGACATCCACATACATAGTGGTGTGCACACTCAATAGTGTGACTAAGTTCACACCCTAAATAGAAATGTTACATTTGCAAGTAGACATACACACTTGCAATTAGACATGTTCATACTTCTATGTGCATAATCAAAATAAGGTTGCGTTTACTTAAGCTTATAGTGGTTAAGCTTATCTAAGTTAAATTGAACATTATTTTTCACACTAACATCACACCTTTCCCCCTTAAGATTAACTTAGGGAATGGGATAATTGAGGATAAATATCATTTATGGGTTTTCACAACTAGGCTTGATTAAGTACTCGTTTACAATTGATCACTCTTGCTAATTTGAGTTATATAGCAACATATGTTGCAATTTTAAGTCTTATAACAATCATATTTGAACGTCCCTAATGTAACCTCTCCATCTCATTGAGTTGGATGGGTAACTCTTTAGCTTCTAGTGTGGCTTTGATGTGCCCTATTCTTTTTGCTCTTTTGGACCTCATTGGAGAACCTCCTACTCCAATCTCTTAGCTTGCTTTGCTTTTGACTTTGGATTAGCATCAAATTACTTATGTGGTGGAGGGTCATCATTTGTGTTTGCCTTGTTGATCTATTGCTCCTTTGCACTTTGATGTGTTCTCTTAACATTTTTAAAAGCAAGTCACCTCATTTATTCTTATAGAAAAAAGATTGTTGAGGATTTGAAGTTGAGATTGGAAATAATAAATGTTAAATTAAGTATGGAAATTAACTAAATTTTAATGTGATAGTTTAAAATTTGAAGTGGGGTATATATTATTGAAGGTGTTGAAAAATGATGTGTAAAAAAATGTCTTATCTAGATGAACACTTTTGAATCTTTAAATTAATGTACTTCACTCTAGTTCACCTAGTATTTACAATTCTAAACCTAACGTGTATAATTGAACTATAACTCACGGGACTGGTTTGGCAAAAAGTGGATTGTTGGAATTCACTTGTATTAGTACCTCGGTATCTAAATCTTGTTAATGGTTGGTAGAGTTTAGAAACATGTTTGGGAGTTTTCTAAAATATGGGTGTGCTCATGTTCTGCCTAGTTAGACAACCAATTGGATTGATTCAATGACTTTGGAATAAGGATCGAGGACAACAAGAAAGTGTGCAATGGACCTAGGATGTCCTAATGATCTAATAAAGACTATATGAAGATTCCTTGGTAACCCTTGATAACTCCTAGATGATTTCAAAATGAATGAATGAATGACCTTACATGTAATAACATATCATACAAATGAACACAAATGTGCACTATGTCGACTAATAGTGACCAGTGGAAATGCTAGTATGTTGAATTTAAAAAGTTCAAACTTCATATTTGTGGGCATAGAGATGAACTAGGCTAAGTTTGTACCCACCAATGTGATCTAGGGGTGATGATTGTGGGATCTATGGATCAAGACCAGTCTCTATGGATGAATGATAATGGGATTGATAAATGGTGATGTCATGAGTCAAATTTATACAAGAGTATACCACTTGTGGACTAATCACTACATTAAGGACATCTAATAAAAAATGAACCAAAACATAATAGAAAAGGGCATTGATTCGGG